>PVIR01015296.1:0-38565 GCA_004026965.1 Petromus typicus
CATTTGCGTAGGGTATATTCTGGCAACCTGCCCCAAAATCTGACAAACCTGGAGCAGCCTGTTTTTTTTCCCCAGCAAAAAGAAGCTCCCCTCATAAGGGCTTATACACACACATACACACACATGCACTGACGCCTTCTCCAGCTCTCTGTGACCTCATTTTCCTATCAGGGCTGAAGCCAGCTGCTCTGCTCATGTTGTTACAACACATGATGAACAACAGGAGGATTGGACCATAGCAAACCAGATTTAGAGATATGTTTGCTTAAGGAAAAGCTGATTTATTATCTCCTCTTTTATTTTCTGCTGTGTTTGCATTTTGGGTAAATATTTGTACATTCATCAAAGTCTCGTGCATTAATTTCGCCTGCCACTTAGAAGTGAGAAGCAATGCATCAAAGGTGTGAAAGAGGTTAAGGATTATTTGCTTTCTTTATATTGATATAGGCAGCTTTTCAACAAACAAGATAGAAGAATTTTGTGGTCACCCAAAAGACATTGTCTGTAAACCAATGAGCCAGACAATTAATATACCCATTTTAGGGCTTCACAACCCACTTTTCTGGCCTTCTCAGCAAGAGTGCCTTACCATTTACCCCATGGGAATGAACACAGAGAGCAAAGTGATGGTCCCCTGATACTTCTGATGGCTTCCCCATCTTGGTGGGGCCTCCTGTCAAAAACATCTTCACGAGGAGTTGAGCAATGACTTTCTGTATCTTCCAAGCTCTGTGCCTCAGAGCAACTTAGGCTCCTCAGATTCCTCTTCTATAGAATGGCTGTTATTTAAAGCAAGAGCTTTACTTAAAGCTCCTGTGTTTCCCTTTCACCACTTCTTTTCCAAGGTAAATGAAATATCCAAGCACGAAGTGATTGAGAAAAACTACAAAGTAGAGTGTAGACAAGAAGGAAATCATAGAAAACTGATACAAATGGATATTCTGCTGCAAATAACAGACAAAATACATGACTTTCTATTCACCATGGGGTGCTTCCTGGAAAAAGAAGTTGAGCCCTCGATGCCCTGAGTTCAGGGCCCAGAAAGATGCCCTTGAGAGATTTCTTTAAGGACTTCACCGCAGTGTCTCAGAAAGAACACTTAGTGGTGAGCAGCAAAACCCAACCAGCGGTTTTTTAGAAGATTCTTGCTACCTTGTTTGCCAAGGACGACTTATATAGTAAATAGATGAAGATATTTCTCTTTATCTAAATCTAATCCACAATGTGATGCATAGTGACTGTGCTTAGTGAGAATCTATAACCTATTATCTTAGAGGGTAAAGTAGTCCAGTTGATTAAAATTTTTTAAAAAGGCACATATGCCATCTAAAAAAGCTTCTTAAGCATACTAAAACATTATTAAATACTAAATTACTTACAGTTTAAGAAACAATTATATTTACATGCAGAACGCAGTTATATCATATAGTATTGGGTACAAATTAATTTTTCCACATAGTCAATGTGGATGCAGCATAAACAGTGAACAAACTTCTAAAGATTCTCAGAGAGAAGTTTAGTAACCTGCTCACAAAGCTACCATTTCAATAGGAAGGAAAGAGAACTCAGTTTACATCAGCACCCATCAGAGACAAACAGAGGAGGCCACAAAGTTACATCTGTGGGAAAAGCTTGAGATATGCAGCAGTAATAGCAGATAGCACATTTAAGCAGATTCTTACCCTATAATAACAGCTGCAGTTTTTGATGTAAATATTTTCCCCAGCCTTACATACACTTTAAATAATTCTGGCCTAATTCTTGAGGTGAGTTTTCAATTCAGAAATCAAATGTGGGACAAAAAAAGTTTCAAGTCATTCTCATGACTATTCAAATGCTATAACCATGGGGGCCAGCTCATGATTAAGAACTTAAGTATAGGGTGATCAGAATTAAATTTGGCTTTACTTCTTACTGACATGGTTGCTTTTAAGGTTTCTAAACTTCTTTGTGCTGGATTTCTTCTTTTAAAAATTTAAAATTTATTGATACACTCTTGACATACCTAGTGATCATATCCATTATAGGAAATTTGTACCTGTATGTACTGTATCTTGATTCTTTTTTCCCCATTCTCACCCTTATTTATTTATGTTTTGTCAGACTTCCTAATTAATGAAACAGTGATGAGTGATTTTGTTTCTCACTTTGAAATTACTAGGATACAATACCCAGCACCTACACTCTGAAGGAGGAGAGGTTTATTTTGTCTGATAGCTTGGCCCATATTGCTCAGCTGGCTCTGTTGCACAAGAGTGGCAGAGGAAAAGGTGCTCAACCCATGGTGGCTAGGAAGCAGAGAGAGGGGGGCGGGAGATGCTGGGGATGAGATTTCACCCTTCATGGTCACATCTCCACTCACCCAACTCCAACCAGGCCTCACCTCTTAACAGCGACCCAGCTGTAGCATCCCACAATCCAGTCACCTTCCAAAACCTTGAGTATTCAGGAGGACATTCTAGATCTAAATGTATCCACCTCATAAGTGTTTCCAGGAAGATAAAATAAATGCCTGAAAAGCACTCTTTGGCTGTAGTAATAAAGTGCCGGTGGATGATCACAGTTGTTGTTCTCATTACAATTTTCATATTATCTTTCTCCCGTGCCATTACTCAACCATTTCTCCTCTGGAAACAAGCCCCCCTGGAGGAGGATGATACACAGCTGGAATAAGAATTGTCCTGCTCTGAATCAACAGAAAGGAGCTCCAGGACTCAGGTCTGGATCTAACTTCCTCATTCTCCATCCTGACTCTGAAAGTAGCTACACCTTACACAGGAGGGGACCAATGAAGAGGGGAGTGGATGTGTGATCAGCAGTCTGTGGTGCCGGGTGAAATTCCAGTCTCAGGTGCTTCCCACCTGGAGGGTTTTCATAATAGCAAGTGTGACCCATCCCTCGGAGGTGTTGGGGTTCCTTAGCAGAGGTTCACATCGTATTCACAATGATGACACACATTAGGCACTTACTCTGGGTAGAGTGACCAGTGATTGCTAAGTGATTACAGGACATTATGTATGCTGACAAAAACTTGATGTGGAAAGAAAGCTTTAACAATTCCTCTTGGGTGTTTGTCTTATTTATTTAGGCATGGATACTGAAGTCCTTTGTCAATATTCCTACTCCACTGTGGGCTTTCTAGACCAGGCAAGGGTGGGGTAAGAAACATGAGATCTCTAAAGACACATGTATCTTTCTGTCTGCAGTCCCTCTCAGAAAAACGAGCCTCATATTGGTGAGAATCTTGGCTGGGGAGAAGGGATGCCTAGATTTTATACCCCAAGATGTTTCTGCTGGTTATGTGGCTCTGTTCTGTGCTGGCATGGGAAGGAGGTGGCCTTGCCTCTCTCAAGGCAGGTCTATTCTGCCATTATTCTTTGCCACGAGGACTGGGCCTCAAGGGCTATGGAATAATTTACATCTTCAATAGCCTACATACATTTTCACCATCATTTTGAAAACCCACATGCTTCACTCTGATATTTCACAGCCCATGTCCTAGTGATGTGTCACTAGTGTCATCTATCATTTCCAGATAAATGCAGACACTAACAGCCACAACATCTTCTCTTGTTTCCATAACTGGCCTCTATGTCTCTAATTGAACATTGTTTAATTCCTGGGAATTCTTGACTAAGATTACCCAGGGAAGCTGAAGTTACATCCTTTTGGGGATATCTCTTTCCCTTTATTCCAAATGTCCTCTGGGTTATGTGAGTGTTGAGCTGAGCCAAAAGTATTAGGCACCAAATATGACTTTACTAGGCTTTCATTTTACTTTCATGGGCCTCTGGGGTTTGCTTACAAAATTAGAGTTAATAATAAGTATAACAGCAATGATTTTAGCTAAAATGAGTAAAGCAGAGCAGACTTGATGTAGAAGCAGCCCAAACTCATGGCAGAACTTGGTAGGAAATACACTGCCTCCAAGATTTGGCTATTTTGAGTTGTGCTGCTATAAACGTGGGTACACGTATATCACTGTAGCACTGCGACTTTAACTAAGAAGGCTGTCCAGAAGAGGTATAAGTATATCAGATCGGATTTCTATTTTCAGTTTCTTTAATAACCTCCATACTATTTTCCATAAAAGATCATACCAGTTACGTTCCAGCCAAAAGTGCATTTCCTAAAGGCTCATTTCCTAAAGCCTGCCAGCATTTGTTGTTTTCTGAATTTTTGATGATAGCTATACTTTCTGGAGTAAGATAGAATCTCAGTGATCTTTTAAAAATAATTTTTAGTTAGTACATGTTTGCAGTACATAATAATTACATTCACCGTAGTGAGTTGTTTTGATTTACATTTCTCTAATGACCAAAGTGCTGAACATGGTGTACCTACTGGCCACTTGCACTTCTTTTGAGGAATGTCACTTTATTTCAGTTGTTTGCATTTTGATTGGCCCTTAATTTTTCAAAATATTTTTTGAATTCTTCTAGATATTAGTCCTCTGTTCAAAATTGGAAAGACAATTGTTTAAATTGATTAAAAGAAGAAAAAAATCTCCTCTGAGATAGATTTCTTTGGAGATGGGGAAAGAAGAAGGTGTGGGCAAAAGGAGATAGAAAATTATTAAGAGATGGTAGATAGTTAAATGAATAGATAGATAGATCAATTCCCATAAACAAATGTAATCATTATGTGTCTCATATCTATATCAATAAAAATTGAAAAAAATGTTAAAAGATGAAAAATTCTTCTCTACCACTCTTTCCAAATACTATCTGCCTTCGAGACAGAAAAAGATGGCTATGCCATACAAAGAAACAGGAGAATGAAAAACTCTGATGAAATAGTTCATAGAATCAAAAGAACTCATCATTAGTTGAACTTTTCTCCTGAGCTATTTTCAACTTCTTCATCATATCTTTAGGTCCCTGAGGGAAGAAGTATTTCTATAATTTTTTTTATTATAACTCAAAGTAAAAAACAAAATTAAGATGAAAATCTCACTGAAGTGTTTATTTAATATATAAGTATTTGTTGAGTCTTAAGACTGTAGAAGGATCTTACTGTGAACTGTAGAAATAATATCATGGCAACTCTTGCTCTGAATGACCAGGTAGACAGTGCCATAAGAACTGGAGGCTTAGCTTTCTCCTTGTCCCTTGAAGTTCAAGGAAGTTCAATTAAAAAACACTTAGTGCATTAATTTAAAAAAGACTAACGCCCAAACTTCTAGTCTCTAGGTAACACTCTATTGACATAATCACTCCCTTAGGTCTTCAGAGCCAGAAACACACTCAGAGACTATACTCCAGAGAAAATCAAGTGTACTATTGTTTGACCGATTTTACTCCCCATTTTCTGCATTTCGATGATACAATCTTCAAAAACTGAGTGAAGAAACGCAATCCACAAATTCATGCAGAAATCCTTGTCCTCTCTGGCATTTCTTCAAGTTCTGGTTATTTATGCCTTACCTACACCACTGTCCTAGGTCACAGACTCCTTTTCCATCTTTACATCCAATCCTCAGCATTCAAAGTGCATGCTGTGGCACAGAGAAGCTGGCGCAACACTTTTTGCACAGTTGAGGAAACAACCGCATCAGTGCTCTGAGACAACGCAAATGAATGAAGAGGGAGTTCTAATGTGGCTAATTGGTATAGATTGAGGGCAAAGTTACTTTGAACTTCCTAAGAGTCCAGATGGAAACTATTTTAAAGGAGGAAATTCAAGTGTTTAGTTTGAAAAGGCAATGATTTGGACGGGTAGATAGTCTGAAGTTTAATTTAAAAAACAACTACAATAAATTTATGAAATTTTGTGAATGTTTCCAAGGACTTGTTCTCTTAAATACTTCCATAGATATAAATTAAACATCTGCTGTGTGTTTGGACTTCTTATCTTGTTTACGCTCTTTTTCTTAATAGCCATCATACTATTGGATCTCAAGGACCAGTCATGGTTATAGCTGCTCAAAAATTCATTCAACAGGGCTGTAGATTTAGCTCAGTGGTTCCGGCGCCTGCCTTCCATGCTCAACGTCCAGGGTTTGATCCACTGGTATCCACATACAACACTGCCAGGTGTGATGACTCATGCCTACCAGCAATCAGTACCACATACGACAGTGCCAGATGTGGTGGCTCACACTTGTAATCCCAGCATTTGGGAGGCAGAGGCAGAAGGGTTGCTGTGAGTTCGAGGCTTGCCTGGGCTACAAAGTAAGCTCAAAGCCAGTGTGAACTACAAAGCAAGACCCTGTCTCAAAAAACTAATTCATTCAACAGTACAGTGGTATACTTAAGAATCTTCTCTCACAAACACTCCACATGGGCCAAATTCAACATCATGGTGTTACTGAACATGGCTTTGAAACAGGCAGATTATACAAAGAAAAATCGCCACACGAACAGATAAAATATTAAAACATGAAGTGATGATGCACTTTGAGTACTTATTGATTTGTTATTAAGATGAATTGCTTATTTATAAGTTTATATAATTTATTATTTAACAGAAGCCAGGTCTAATAATTGATCTGAAAAGTTCCTGGAAATTTGGTTTTTATGAGCTATACCACCCAGCTCCAGTTCATTATACATACAGAACACAGCATAAGTATTTCCAGGTACAAAATGGCTACAGAACAGTGGAGGCAGAGATATGGTGAAAGGAGTCAAAGCTACTTTGTGGTATGAGTCTGTAACTGTTAATGATTTTAATTTGCTTAGTTCTGTGATTTGCAAAGTATAGTTCTCCATGCCAGCAGCATAAGTAGCACCCAGCAGTTTACTAGTAAAATAAATTCTCCAGTTCGGCCGTGGACCTCTTGAATCAGAAACTCTGGAGGTGGGGTCCAGCAACATATATATTAACAAACCCTCTAGATGACTGTGAAACTCTGAGGTTTTATAAGCATTGACAAAAATGAAAAAAACACTCTTCCTCAATTTTGCTTCCATTATTGCTTTCTCCTCAGACACATGGTGGATATTGATATTTAATTCTACTAATATGCTAATTATTCTTATTGTAGTAAACACTTTGAGATTTTTTTTAAATGTCAGTTTAGTTGGTGTGTTCACCTTCCAGCTCTTCCCCACTAGTGGATACTCCCTAAAACCTTTCCCAGAGGTTTAGGAGCCACCTGGCTCAGAAGTGTGTGAGAATTATACCAGCTCTTTCCCTTCTCCTGCCCACGGCCTATGACTAAGTGGCAGGAATGCACAAGCTCTGTACGTTCTGTATACAGGCTCTGCAATTTACAATCCATCATGGATCATGACTCAGTTCTCAGGGGACAGACTGAAGCTAGGCTTCACTTCAAATGACACTCCTGCATGCAACTTTTCTTTTTTTATTTGCTGCCTCTCTCACTATCTATTGATTTCTCCTGAAAATACAGACCATGTTCTCTGGCTCTATATTAGAAAAGCTGACTTACAACATGCACTTTGCATGTCACATCAGAGGATAATGCAGAACCCGCCCAAGGAGTCACAGCTAGTAATGTGACCAGAGCAAGGACTCTAGAGTCTTACCTGCTCTGATTGCTTCAAAGCCTCTTTTCAGTCTTGCAACAGCCCCAAATATCTGAACAATGAAGATGTTGCTGGGAAGCCCAGGGAGATGGCTGATTCTGAGCTTGGAGATGTTGCTAAACATTGATGCACATCATTGTTTGGAGAAGATCTGTGTCTGCTGAAGGCCACCCTGAGACCTTCTGCCACATCTTCTCAGGTCCAAGTCCTCACATCCTTGGTATACCTAGGTTGACCAATTGATAATTCTTTAAGCCTGAAAAATCCACAAAGTGCCTCAAGCAGATGAACCTAAATGCAACAGAAAATCTAAGGTTAGATATGGAATAAACAATAAATTGTAGTTTTCTTTTGCACTGTAACTTTCATATAGTGTCCTAAAATTCTCTGTGGGGTTGCTCATGCGTGAAAGCTTCAGAATTGAGAGATATCAACAAGGAAGGGGATGAAGGAGCTTTTTTAATCAATGGAAATTTGAGAGAATTGTGACTGGAAAGCCACATTTTTATGCCTGAGTTTGAGAAGTGCAGCCTCAGCAGTACTGTCTGATGCTCTTGGCCCTTCCCTCCCAGGGAAGGTGGTTGAAATGACAGCAATGAGAATTTACTAATCCAAAGGCTTAAAACTAAAGCTTAGAAATAGGTCTTTCTTGATGTAGAAAAATTTCTACAATATTCACATTTGATTATTTCTTATTTATAAATATCTTTTATTTTAATATGACTCAAAACAGCAACATTAGTCTTTGACTATTTCCATTGTATACTGCTAAGCAGTTTAGTTGATAGTAATAAACTATGTAAGCTTAAAAAAAGAAGAAATGAACCCTTTGTATAAATGTATGAAAGCCAATTGTATAATTCAATCCAATGGACAGATTGGCTGGCCAAATCCTTGGCAAGTAGTTTCTGATTTGACAAGTTCCAGCACAGAGACACACACTATTTCTGGTATGAAGCAGTGCTTAAAAGCTTAAGCTTTGGCACAAGAATATTACTATTTCCGAGTCCAAAACTTGCCATTTTCAGCTTCATTTAACCTCTCTAAACCTTAATTATCCCATGTAAAATGAAGAGATGAAAATATTATCTGTTTAAATTGGATCTTCAAACATCAAATGAAAGAAGACTATAAAGCACTCACCAAAAACATAGCATGGACCAGTGTCTCCTGGCCTAGATCAGGGCATTCACTGTTTCTCATCCCAAAACTTTGGCATCAAAATTAGTCCCAGTCCCTCCTGTAGTTGATCTGGCTTATCTCCCGCAGTCAGCTCATCCAGCCTCGTGAATTTTAATAGTTCTATAAGATAATGGCATTCCACTGAATGTCTTTAGTGTGGACCATTCCCTTGAGGCCTTCACTAGTGTATCAACCTGTCTGCCCCACGTTTCCACTGAATGGCTCATTAAAAGTATTTACTTGTGAAGCAACCAGTCCCTGTTATCCACTTAGATGGGTGAATGCAAGGATAGGTAATCACAAAAAAATAGCATGAAATGATAAAATAAAATGGTGCCAGGTGTGAGGAAATTGACAAGATATGAGCCCTTTTAATGTTAAAATATAATAACCATATAATGAGGATTTTCCCTACTATTTTGTGTTGTCTTGTCTGGGTTAGATCAATATGAACATGATCTCAAAGAAAACAAAAAAGAAAGAAATGCCACTCTTTAGAACCATCAGACTTTTCCAGGAAGAAAGAGAGAAAAGGCTCAGCAAGGCAGTGGCTTCTCTGACCCTGCCGGATTAGCGATTTTTGGCTCTCGTTGGAAGCACATGGTATACATTCAAATGAAAAGTTGATTATCTTACTCATGCTTTATTAAAAATGCCATTTCTCACCATGCATATTTCATTTTAATGGATGTTTTTGACTGACATTATATATATATATATATATCATTATATATACATGATATCTATATATAATGATATATATGATACACATATATCATCATATATACATGATATATACATAATGATATATATGATACATATATAATGTCATATATGATATATATGTTATATAATGTCATATTTTGATTCATGTTTATACTTGATAGTGATCGATTCGGGTATTTAACATACCTATGGTCTTAAATTTTCATTTATTTACAGCAAGAAACTTAAAAGTCCCTCACTTCTAAGTAATTTGAGATACATGATTCATTTTTGGTAATTATATTTGCTCTCTTGTGCTATAAAATACTATAATTAGGTGAAACAATTATAAAATTTATATGGCATCACAAAGACTCTTAATAGTCAAACCTGTCTTCTTAAAAATGAGTAAGGATAGAGGCATCATAAGACCTAAAATATATACTACAAAATTATAGTAATAACAGTAGTATAGTATTGATATTAAAACAGACCCAGATCAGAGCAGCACTAGAGCACCCAGAAATAACATCGCATATTTACAATCAACCCATTTATAAGAAAATACAGTGGGGAAAGGGCAGTCTGTGATGCTAGAAAAATTGGCTTTGTATATGCTGAAGAATGAAATCAAACCACTGTGTCTCACCAGTTACAAAACAAAACTCAAAATGTGCTAAAGACTTCTAGGTGAGACTGGAAACTATACAAGAACTAGAAGAATACAGACAGAGATTTCAAGGCATTGGCCTGGGCTGTTGGATATGGGCCCAAATGCTCAGGAACCAAAAGCAAAATTGACAGGTGGGACTACATCAAATTAACTGTACATCAATGCAAACAACAGGCAAAGAGACAGGCTAATGGTTGGCAGAATGTCTGAAAACTGTACCTCTGGAAAGGGGTTAGTATTCAGAATATTTAAGGAACTAAATTCAATGGTAAATTAAAAAAAAAAAAACTCTCAAAATTGGTTTAGAGACCTAAATACACATCACTCAAAGCAAGACATATAGCCATACATATGGCAAACAGATACATGGGAAAAATATCTGATGTCACTAATCATTAAGGAAATACAAATCAAAACCACAGTGAGAAGCCAACTCATCCCAGTGAACCTGCCTATGACTGAAAGGCAAAAAGAAGAAATGTGTAAGATTTCAAAGAAAGAGGAACTTTTATTACAATGTTGGGAGGAAAATAAAGTAGCAGAGACATAATAGAAAACAGTATACAGGTTTCTAGAAAAACTAAAGATAGAGCTATCATATAACTGGCAGTCCTGGTACTTAATACAGATCCCAAATAAGTAAAATTAACCTACCAGAAAGGTACACCAATTCACTTATTGTAGCACTAATCCAAACGCTAGGACATGGAATTGATTTACCTGTGTATGAACAGAGAAATAGATACAGAAAAGAAAGTACATTTATAAACAGTGGAATATTATTTACCCATGAAGAGCATAAATCCTTTTCTTTGTGACAAGATAGATAGGCATGGAGAACGTTAAGTTAAACGCATTAAGTCAGGCACAAAGACAACATAACTAGTCTCATAAGAGGTCTCAAAAAATCTTAATCTCAGAGAATCTGAATGTAAAACAATTGTAACTAGAGTTTTGGAAGAATAAGGAGGAAGAAAAGGGGGCGATTTGGGAATGGGCACTATTACTATCCGATAGGATGAATGAGTTCTGGTTCATAGTTTTTGAAATAAAGCAGCTTCTTACCAAAAAGATACGTATCTTTCGGATTGCTTGTCACAGTTTTCTTCATGGTGTCATTACATGTGGTAATTTGATCGGGCCCTGTTTTTATCAGTTCTTTGAACATATAAGTGTCACAAAGGAAAGCAAAGCCTGTAGTTTCTGCACACAGGCCAGGATTTCCTTCCCTTCCATCTTTTCACTTACTCAGAGACCTTTCTGTTTCTCTAGGTAGATTAGGAGTCATAGCAGGGCTCTGAAACAGGGAAACAGAGTTTTCTCTCCATGTTGTACAAACATCATGATGACTTCATCATTTGGAAAAATCAAAGATCAGCAGGACCAGAGTCCCAGGCTCAGTCAGCTAATTTCTGCCTCAGACCCCTTCACCGTGATGTAATGGACATTCTGTGATTTGTTTGGGCTGAAGAAGTTCCAGTTTGCTTAATAATAGCTCATCTTAAATTCTGCTCACTCATTTGTGTCATCCATATGAATCCTGTTTATTGTACTTTGCAAAAAAATGGTCTGTTCTTTCAAATGAGAACTTTAAAGGTGGAGATTCGATGAACTTGAAACTTCTAAAATCACCGGATTCTCCAAGTGCCATTTTTTTTTTCAGATTTTCATATTCATTCAAGAACAAAAGTCAAGAGAAGTTCAGACCACGGCAGGGTTATCCACAATCCTCTGAGACTCTCTGTCCTCACTGTGTGTTCATGCACAGGCTGGATAGAAATGTGCACGTTTCTTCCTTTCTGATTTTACCTGTTGCCCCAGCAAAGCAGCTAGTCTCCAAGGGGAATCAGAACATCTTATGTTCACCTAATGCTGGGGAAAATTAGCGAGTCTCTTCTAACCCAGTATAACCCAGTGTTGTCTAGGAACAGAAGGGTAGGATCAGCAGCAATGAAGAGATTTCCACCATTGTTCTCCCACTCAACCGCCATCTTGGGTCCTGAAGGCTGGGACCTCCGCTTCCGGGGCTGCGGTTCCCCAGGCTCCAAACTTCTCTGCCCCTGGAAGGCAGAAGCACTGTTTGGCTTGTTATGTGGGAATAAGCAGAGTGATGACAGAACGATTGTGTAATGTTTCTCTCCAGTGTAGAACTAGAGAGTTTTTTTTCCACTTATGTTTTATTTTGTTATTCATTCATCAGCAAAATTTTTTGAGCTCCTATTATTCAGGCGTCTCAGCGGTAAACCCTGCAAATCAATATAGACTGGTAGAGAAGTAAACCATGTTCTTTGTTTTCACAGAATTTGCAGGGGTCCATTAAGGAAACTCATATTTATAGCACTCCAGTTTTCCTTCACTAACATAACTTTCTGGATTTAGGGAAAAGTTGGGAGGAAAGGCTGAAGAATAAGACTTTGAAATCAGTTCTCCATTCATCAGAAGAAATCAGACTGAAAACAAAACTTTGGGTTTGCTACACACTAACTGGGAATTCTAATTACCTAATTAAGAAACGATGTTTTGGGTTCTGTTTTCATATCCTCTCCATCAAGAGCAGCATAAGAACTGAGAGGCTTAGAGAAGAGATGAGCCTAGATGAGGCGGTGTCATGTAGGCAAGGAGGCTGGAGTGGAGGGAAAGAGAGCTGGGGAGATCACCACAGGAACATTCTATCAGACAGAAGTGGGAGTGAGGTGGATACACTGGGACAGGAAGTCATTTATCCCTAGACTAGGCCAGAGCCCCAAAGTAAAGGCCAGAATGAATAGAGGGGCTCAGGCTGTATCACAACTATGACCCAAATGGGTGGAGATTAAGCTACTTCATTCCTAGGTACAGCACCAACAGTGAAAACTTAAGTAATAAGAGGAACAAAGGACACCCCATATTTAGGATTCCTTCAACTCAGTGCTTCTTAGTGCCTTTGGACAGGAAGGATCTTGACATTAAGCAAGAGTTGAAGCAACAACAGGATCTAAAGCTCCACAACCACAAGCACTGATAATCTATAAGGGCTTGCAGTAATGTATTAAATATCCACAGAATATCTACCATGTGCCAGATATTGTTCCGGATAATGCCAACTTATCGGTGAGCTAGAGAGCGCTTCAATCCTTCTACCCTGAGCATATGTTGGGTCTTAGCACCTGTCTAGAGGTTCTTCTGTGCCAACATTGTCTAGATATCATACAGGACTCTGAGTTGCAACTGGTGGTGAGTAGGGTGATCTCTTTTTTAGACCAATATTTAAGTGTGATTTTTCATTCACCACATTCAAAAAAAATGTTGTTCTGTGTGCTTGATAGCTGAATCTATTCAGCCACCTTCCGGTGTTATAAGGTTCACAATTTGCTTGGCTGATGAGAACAACCCTGAACCAAACATCCTGTCTTTCCATTTTGGTCTCTGGAGGAAATCACATTCCCAGTAGTGAAAATAATTGGATCAAAAGATGTCACTGGGAAAACAAACAAACAAACATCATTTCTTCAAATGCATTGTAGTTCCTTCTGTCTGCTGAATCAGTAAACTTCAAGCTTCAGTAATGAGATCTTTGTTTGGCACAAGCAAATGCAGGGTAGTTATACCTGCACTGTTCCATTCCTTCCCTAGGATGTAGTGTTCATGGGGGAAAATAAAATGATTGATCCAATGAGTCTCTCAGCCTTTGGGTCCAGGACAGACATATAGCACATCTTCAGTAATTAACAAAAGAGTAGATGGATGAAATAGTGAATAACACTCTGGTTTGGACCTCTGATCTGGTCTGAAATGTAACCACAAATTTAGTATATCAAATTTTTGTAACCTAATTTTTCCTAGCTTTTGTAATGTTTCTAAATAAATATTTAAACTTCAATATGCCCAGAGTGCTCATCTGGAATCACTTGTTCCCCAAACTAAATAAGTTGATAGCTTCTGGGAACACTGCATACAGTAATAGTGAATAATTAAAGCACCTCTTTCATTTAGTGCTTCAATTAAAAAGTTAATTATATTTCACTTTTCTCCCCTTGGGGCAATTGTGGACAAGAAAGGAGATTTATAAGTGAAGATAAGAACCTCGAAATAAATCACGCACTCAAGAAGGGAAAACATAATAATTTCTCACATCAGTAAAGCAAATAGGTCAAAAAAAGAACCTGGATATCTACTATTTGGTGAAGTCTTACCTCCCTCAGAAGACAGAAAGAAGGCCGCTATTGAGGCATTAGTTAAGAGCAGTAATAACTGGTTGACATCTTTGGGTAAAAAAGCTGAAACCAGTATTTTCACCTGAAAAATTTCCTTAAACAGCTGTCCTCGAGTCACTATTCAAGTCCCTCAGAAGACAAAGAAGATGCTCAGTCTCTATTCACACTAATTCTGCAAGATTCTTTCCATTTTTATGATCTCATTTCCCAAATATAGAAACTAAAATCTAATACAAGCAAGAGGCCCTTAATCACACAATACATTATGAGAAAAGTTGTATTTCTCCCCCCCATGTTCTGACTTTGAACTGTACAAAGACCAGGGTACCTAGTCAGAGCAGGACGGCCTCATTATGTCAGATTCTGCCTGTAGAATAATCTACCAGTGTCCATCAGCCTCGTCCTCCAAGTTCCCACCTGACTCCCTCACTCCTTCACTTGAAAAACCTCTGAACTCCAATGATAGAATGTAAAATACCAAATTCATAATAAGCTACATCTTGTATTTAGATGGTACCACTTCTTCCAAGCCTAGGCCCCTTTCCCCTCCATGTGTACTTCAAATACGCTCTCATTTACTAAAAATTTTTCTAAAGAAGAAATCATCACACTGGTCCCCAACCCTTTAATCAGCAGGATAACACCTCTGTAAAGATCTAAGTCAGAGGTTGGGAAGAGTTCCAAATACCTCAAATTAGACTAAGAAGTTTGTGTGGCCTGCAGAGGCTCCCACATAAAAATCCAGACACATGGCTGGATGGAAAAACAGGAAAATCTGACAACACAGGCTGGGCTTATCTTCACTCCAACAATCTCAGATAGGAACCTGCCCATTAAGAGATCAAATCAAACTTTCCTAATCCCAAACGTGTTAAACTGTCTCTGAGCTCTGAGGCTTAATGTCAATTGCTACTTAACCATCTTGTGAATGCTATAGTTTATTATCATAAAAGGATAGATATCTCTCTAAAGTGAGAAGATTCAGGAAGTAAAGTCCCACTTGTTCTTCATATTGTGATAGTTGAGATCATATCAACTTGAGAAGAAAGGCCCACCAAAATCGGCTTAGTATAATTCTGAGTGTGGAAGACCTACTCTAGGGAGGATTGTCTCCAGAGCAGTACAAAAGGGAAAACAAGTAGAAAGGCTCAACTGTGGATCTTCAGAGGAGCACCAGCCTTCTCCTTCACCTTGAAGGTCATCACTTGGCTTCTGGTGCAGACTCTTCAGCCTCCAGCACAGAGCCTTTAGCCTCGCATTGCAGACCTTTTGGCCTCTGCATACGAACTTGCACTGGATGCTACAGTGGGCTTCAGGCCTTAAACTGGATCCTTTAGATTGTTGTGAGTGGTTTATAAATTTATATATATATATCTTTAAATCTGTTTCTCTAATAAGCACTAACTGATGCACATATAAATGCTTTATTTGACCATGCAATCCAGAGATTTCCATGGAATCCTGCCTGCCTTGCACGTTTCTGATTATTGCTGCCTTTCTAACTGATAGATTTGTTACATCTGATCCGATCCAACTCTTCATTTTTCAGAGAGGAAGCTGGGTTGCAAAAAAGAGGAAGAGATTTGCCCAAAGTCAAACAGTGAACTACGGTGGAGTGAAGACAGCGCACAGACTGCGGTGCTGCAACGGTAGACCAACCACTTGGAAAAAAAGGCAGCACGGCCACGTCAATCATGCTGTAATCAAGGCAAATCAGTGCTAATCTTAACGGCAAACACTACACACACACTCGCCCGCATATGCATGTACCACATCTGAGGTAGTAACTGGCCAGAGAGTGTGCTGTTATAATAATGGTGATTAAAAGATGCCTATTTGTGGCCATCCATCCTGCAGCAATTTCTGCTAGAAAACCTGTGATTGAAAATCAAACTCAGACAATTAGTAATTAGGCTGAACAGTGGATCTATGATTGATTGGCTGATGGGTAATTGTAGGTGTAGAAAGGAGAGATTAATCAGAATATTTAGAATAAACAGTTAGTTCAAGAGCTCATTCATAGAGATGAAAAAAGAGTGTCCTAAGAGGCCAAAATGGCTCCCATATTTCTGGCCTGATATCTGGAGGTGAAGTGGAGAAGGAAGGTTATCAAATGAGCTGGCAGAAGCCATAAGATGCAGCCTTCTTTCTCAAACAGTAGGATGTTATGTGCCATGGCATATGATAGAAGTTGTCAGAGTTGTTTATTTTTCAGTCTCTTGATTCATCTTCTGTCTCCATCTGGGTATGAACCGATTCCATGGTGATCCCATTGCCCTAAGAATTATCTCAGCAATGCAGAAGATTTTTAGCTGACTGTTGCCGGGCCTGCTACAAAAGTGCAAGGTCCTGAGTTCGACCCCCCATACCAGAAAAAAGAAAAGAGAATTATACCAGCAGAAATAGCTCCTTTTAACTGCTTCAGCCTCTCTCTTCAACAGACACTTAGCAATAAACCACTCAGTGGTATTTACTCTGCTACTGCTAGCTGCCAGGTAGTATACTAAATGGTAAGACTGGTAGAGAAGATAGACATAAACTCCTTCCTCATGAAGCTTGGAGTCTAGGTAATAGAATACTAACTGAATAAATAATATACTTTTAGTTTTAATCACTGCAAGGTGAGTGTACTAGAATAAATAAAATGGAATTTTTTTCTACTCTATAGAAGTCTCTTCTCAAGGGCAATTCATAAGGTTTACCTCTTAGAAGTGTAGATGTTTTTAAAAGGGCACCTTCAAATAGGATGAAAAAAACTTAACTAATTACTAAGCAAAGGAAGTCATTTTGAAAAGCCTGCCTACTCTATGATTCCAGTTGTCCCACATTTTGGAAAATGCAACTATGGAGACCATAAGAAGATCAATGAAAGCAAAGGCTTGGGAGTTGGGATGGATAAATAGGCCAGACACAGATTTTATTTTTTAGATAATGAAACTGTTACGAACGATACGATGGTGGAGTTTATGTCATCATTCTCCTATTTATGTCCTTATAGATTCTTGCCTCAATTTCCTCTTCTGTCTACTAGTGGGGAAATTTTTTAAAATACCAATCATTAGCTTGAGCCTAGGAACACTTTGAACCAAAAAGTAGCTTATTTCTGGAGGTGTCATGGACCAGGCTGGGCCTAGAGTACTCATCACTCAGAGCCCTCACTCTGCACGGCCCACACCAGCCTCGATTTCAGAAAATGCTCCCTTTCCCAGTGTCCCCCCAGCCTGAGGAAAGAAGTGTATTTCCTCAGCCAAACCATTCCGAGGCAACTACAGGTTTCTTTAATTACCTTTTATACATGTTTATGCTGCGTTACTTCAAGATTCTTTAATGTTGTAGCTACTAACTCATCTCTAGGGTAAGGAGTTTGAAACTTTTACGTAAACAGATTTTTTTTTATTATGGTAGGAAAATACTTTTTTTTTTTAATGCTAAAGACAAACTTTGACAGCTTTAGTTTGTTTGGGGTAAAATGGAGGTGAGTTTTTTTTTTAATGTTTCGTAGCGGATCAGAAGCCTGAAGGCAATGGGAGGTTGTGTCCTGCTTTGGAGCGGGTAGGGCAGAGCCTTTTCCGCTCTGTGATCCACTCCTCCCCCTGGCTACTCGCCCCTTATTTCCCACTAGCTCCTTGTCCTTTTCCTAAGAACCATCACTTTTCATTGTTTAATTGTTTCCAGAACTTGCACAGTAAAAGTAATTTAACCAACATCTGGGAACAGCAAAGGCTGTTTATCTTCTTGACAAAGCATAGTCATTTCTCATTTTTAGATAGGTATTTACATTTGAAACACGCTCGCATGTGAGTGTCTAATGTGAAGTTGCTCTCTGGCCCCTCCATTGTGATCCTGCAAGACCAGCCTCACTCCACAAACACGGGAAGAGTTGTCTGGACAAGGAGTTTCAGACAATACCAGGCAGGGTCAGAGGTCTTTGCATGTCAGAAATTTCATCTCCAGGACAAAGTTTTGTGAAGACCAGTTAGATGACTATCTGTTGAGTCTGTTGTCTTTCCTGAAATCAAAGTTTCTGCCCTTCTGTGTCTGAGACTGGCAGTCTATATCTTAGATTGTCCAGAGGACCCAATTACTCCTTTGTAAGCTGCTTCACTCAAGCTATAAGTTTCTGGCAAAAAAAGAGCAAGGGGCATGATCTCTCTAGTCCACAGGCCTGCAGTTGCGTGTTAACAGATGTTCTTGCCCCTTTTAGCTGCTGCTGAAAAGCACCAGCCTTTGCTGGTTCTGAGCTCTTCTCTCTAACGTTCGTCTTATCTCAGCTGACAAAATGTAGATTTATAGAAGTTTGCTTTTTATTTCTATGTTGTGTGCTCAGAGCTTTCTGTTTTCAGGGTGAACTCACAGATGACTCTGAGGATGCAAACTGTTGCAAGTGCTTTGGAAAATGCTTTAGCATCTTTAAAATTAACTTCATTGGTACATTTTTTAAATTCATCATGATCATATTCATCACTGAGAATTGGTGCCTCTACATGATATGTCTTAGTTTTGGTTTTTTCTCGTTCTCCTGGCCTCCCTCCCTATTTACAAAATCTTTGTTTCTGATTTTTCCTTCTCTTCCCTTATTTCTTTCCTTTTCCTCCCTTTACTTCCCCAGCCCCTTACCCTACTTCTCCTTACCCTTTGAACTTTTCTTTCCTGTTTCACATTTTGTTATAAATTTTGGTCCTCACTTACACTTTTAGTTCTCACACCATGGAGACAATGCATAATTTACACATGTGTGTCTTATTTATTCACTTATGGATGTACCTTGAGGATGTCCTCATAAGCAAAATAAACAGGTCACAGATGTGTAAATATCGTACCTTTTCTCTGGTATGAGAAAATGAAGTTGTAAATTATTTGTAGTATGTATAGTTGATATTGTGAAATAGAAAATATTTAAAAAGGAAGAAAGTGTAAGGGTAAATAATGAGGGGAAATAAATGTGGTAATAATAAAGAAAAAAGGAAGCAAATTATGTATATAGGACATGGGGGGAGTCAGGCTGGTGGGGAAAGGGGAAAAATGAGAATCAAGTCGTGTCATATTCTGATACAAACCCTCAATGTTAAATGCAATGATGGTGTGTATTCATAATATACCAATACAGGTTTAAAAAATAAAAGTATGGTCTCAATATGCATCCATTTAGCTATAGATGTCTCTATTTTATCACTCTTTATGGCAGAGTCATACTCCATTGTATTAAAAAATTCACATCTTTATCCACTCAACAGATGAAAACAATGCTGGGAGTCCAGCTCATTCTAGAAGGAATGGCTATTATCAAGAAACCAACCAACAACAAATGCTGGCAGGGATGTGGGGGAAAAGAATCCTCTCCACTGTTGATAGGAGTGTAGACTGGTGCAACTACTGTGTTCTTTTTCCCCACAGCTCTGCTAGCATTTGTTATTGGTCATATTTGACCTGGCTATTCCCCTGCTGGATATCTTCCCAGAAATATTAAAATCATCATACTGCAGCAATATATGTGCACCCATGTTTACAATGGCACAGTTTTTTTTTTTTTTTTTAGGTTTTTTTGAGACAGGGTCTCGCTTTGTGGTTCAGGCTGGCCCTCAGCTCAGCCTCCAACTCACATCACAATCCTCCTGCCTCTGCCTCCCGAGTGCTGGGACCACAGGCATGAGCCACCACGCCCGGCACTGTGGTATGTGGTACTGGTTGCTGCTGGGTGTGGGTCTCCACACCCAGTATTGTTATGTGGTTACCGGGGAATCGAACCCGGGTCCTTGCACTTGTGAGACAGGCGCTGGAACCACTGAGCTAACTCCCCGGCCCTACAATGGCACAGTTTGTAATAGGTTAACCTCGGAAACAACAGCATTTTTTGATATAAAATTCACTTATCATTCTAACTACCCTTGCTACCCCTAGATGTTTACCTAAGATGTTTTACCAAAAACTTGCATTTATACAAAAATTATATATGAATGTTTGTACCAGCATTATTGCCCTTCAAAAGTTAAAAACAATTTAAATACCATTCAGCTGGTAAAGGAACTAAAAAATCCACATAATGCAATATGATTCAGAATATATAAAATGGAATAAATTACTGACACAAGCAATGACAATTATGAATCTCAAATGTATTTTGCTTGATGAAAGGAAATAGTCCTAGAAGGTTATGCACTGGAGAATTCTACTCATACAATGACCTAAAGGGAGAAAAATCAAACAATACAGGAAATCATGATGTCCTGAAGGTGTCAGCTCAAGTCTATTGAGGAGAAGATGACTGCTGTGGATTAAGGAGGTTTTTAATGTGTCTTCCTCATCTTCTGGAAACTTGGCCTTAGGAAGGCTATGCTGTGAAGTGGTAGATATTTAAGAGGTGGGACCTAGTACATAGTAGCCAGGCCATAGAGCAGCACTCTCAGGAGAGGACAATATAATTTTCATAGGTCCTTAGTTAGTTTCCACAAAAGTAGGTTGTTGTAAGAAAGTCAACTTGGCCCCAGAATCCTTCTCATGTCAGGTCCCACTGACTGATCTTCACTGCGCACATTCCTGCCATTTTGAAACTCTCTACTTAATACCCTTCCCAGAGTTGAGCAGATACTAGTGCCATTTCCTTGAACTTCCAGGAATTTAAGCAAAAGAACTTCCATTTCTTTATAAAGAACCCAGCTTCAGTCATTTTTTTTAATCACAACAGACCAGTACAGTGATGTACTAAATAAATAGCATTAATATAATTAAGAAATCATTTGCCAAAAATAAATAAAAGAAATAAAGCTGAATCTATATATTTTTGATCCATTTGAAAAATTTTCCTGGAATGATTTACATATTTTAAACTGAAACTATAGAATTACTAAAATAAAATGCCATGGAGCTGATATGATCATTTTAGAAGCAGCAGAGTAGTGATAAATTCATTTACTTATAGCATTTTTGAGAAATCTTGTGCATGGCAAGCAAAATAGGCTTAGAAAAGTAAAAACTCCAGAAGTGGGAAAATATTTCCAACTCATATCAAACACAAAAGATTAACATTCCTAATACAGAGTTTCTACTAAATTGATTAGAAAGAAAAATGGGCAGGCTTAAAGGAAAAGAAATACAAATGGTTCTTAAACACATCAAACCATATGAATGAAAAAAAGAACAATATAGGAAATTGGCTATGTAAGTGGTGAAAATACTGAGAATCCAAATGTAAACTGAGAATTAGGATCAACAGGAAGCCAGGACTACTACAGAGTAGTCAATGAAAAGAAATGGAAGATGCCAAGAGTCAAGGCTGTTTGGAAGGGGATGAATGCACAGTAGGCCGTTAGATAGAAGCTAAGGGCAAGACTGGGACAAGTAACAGACTGGGTTTTGAAGAAAAAACCTCCCAAGGTAGAAGGAGAATGGAATTCCATCAGCTCTCATTTCTTTCTCTCTTCTCTTCTCCCAACACTGCTTACAACTAGCTCAATGTAGACAGAGCACATTTAACAAGGGATCCTGGGAAATGTAGTTCCCTATAATCAGTGCCCAGTGACAGATCAGTATAAAGGCAAAGCATCAATCAAGATGGCAATAGAGGGCCCTTTGTCAAGGGAGAAGCCTAAAGACACATGCCTTCTGTAAAGACCTGAAGGTGTGGGCGCCATGCTTCTGAACAGTGTGGAATCTAGATAGTGAAAGCAGCGTGACTGGCCATGTTGAGTTTCGGGGTGGCTGTGGCAGTTTACTGCAGTATGTATTGTATTCAAACTATACTGGTGTTATTGGAAAATAGGCAGAGATGAGGAATCACTGGCTAACCCCTTATCCCCATTCGAAGGAGTCTTTGGAATTAATTAACCAAAAAATAGGCAGAAAGAGCCTCTGATGGTCTACCAGGCCTGTGGCCCTTGAGAGCAGGTCTTATTCCTACCTTGACAGAAGAGACTAGAAGACAGTGGAGCAGGACAATTGATGAAAGAGAGTGGCAGGAAGTGGAGGACTCTTACTTTTTCTTCCTTTACTGAGCTTATTGGTGTATTTTAGGTATATATTATGATGACATTCACCACTGAGAATTGGCACCTGTACATAGTACATCTTGATTCATATATTTTCCCATTCCCTTGCCTTCTCTTCATCTCACCTCCTCTACATACATATTTTTTTCCATGTTTCCCTTTTTACCATCCGGGTTTTCTTTCCCTCCTTTACTTCCTCCAACCCCCATCCCCCTTTCCCTTTGAACATTTTCTTCCTCTTTAACAAGATGTAGCTTACATTTTAGACTTCACGTATACCTTTAGTTTCTCACACTAGAGAAATGATATGTAATTTACACATCTGTGTCCTACTTATTTCACTTTTGCACGTTAAGATGCATCCATTTAGCTATAAATGTCTTAAGTTTATCTTTATGGCTGTGTGGTACTCCATTTTATAGAAATAGCATGTCTTATTTATCTAATCACCAACTGATGGGCTTTTGAGCTGTTTCCAAGATTTAGCTATTGCAAATTGTGCTGCTATAGATATAGGTGCCCATATGTCTCTGTGCTTTGATGTTTTTAATTCTTTCATGTATATACCTAGTAGGGAAATAACAGGGTCAAGCGGGACATCTAATCCTAAGTTTTTGAGGACTCTCCACTGTGTTTGCACCAGTCTACATTTGCACCAACAGTGGAGAAGCTTCCTCTCTCCCTTCAGCCACACTGCATCCCTTGATTTCTTGATAGCATTTTTCTGGAATGAGATGAAATCTCATGTTGTTTCCATCTGCATCTCTTCAATGACCTGGGATATTGAATATTTTTTTTGCAGCTTATACTTCTTCATCTGAAAAATGTCTGTTAATTTCAGATGCCCATTTTTGAATTGAGTTTTTAAATTTGGGGGCCTGATTTTTTTAAGTTTTTTGTATATTCTAGATTGCAGTCCTTTTTCTGAGAAACAGCTGGTAAAATATTTTTTCCCACATTATAGGTGGTCTTTTTGCTCTGTTGGTGGGTTCTCTCACTGTGCAGAAGCTTTTTAATGAGATGAAAGAGCTGGAGGAGTCTTAACAAGTTCAGCTATTATTCCGTTTCTTCCATTATCCAATTATTTTCTCTCCTCCCCTCAATACAATTCTAGTTTGCAAAGTTGAAATATACAAGTTTCCTAAGAAAAGATGCTATTCTGAAAGGTAAGTGCAAAAATAGAAAGGAAAGCAGAATATTTCATCCAATTTACATGGTGCTAAGCTATATTTTTGGTGGATCATACATGCTGAGGCCCAGGATGTTTGCTGTAGGGTACCAGCAGGAATCACTATGGAAATGGGGACATTTCCAATTGCAAATCCAGGGACAGTATTGGTATATACTGTTGGTATATATATATATACTGGAGAGGGCTGCTGAAAGAATTAGCTTTTGTTCCTTCTCTAGACTGTTGATCCTTTCGGGGCATTCTCTTTTGTCACTGGAAATCTGCACCATTTAATTCAATGTGTTTAATATTTTATGAGGTAACCTTGCTCTCTATCTTCAGTGATCTCAGGTCCTGCAGCTTCCAGCAGCCCTCAGGGCTGCAAAGTCAGTTATCCCCTGGATAATAGATTCAGAGCACACCTGCCAGGAGAGCAGCAGAGGCCAGGAGCCGTCTCAGGGTTGCCATGCGCTCTCCTGAAGTACAATGGAAGGTGCATGCTCTGTGGCTTTGGTCTAGCCATTGAAAGCAAGCAACTTTAAGATTACTTCAGCCCTTCTGCTGGCAGGTATCTGTGCTGTACAATGCAGTTAGCTCAGCCTTCAGAAATGGATCAGACAGCTCTTCTCAAATCACATAGTGACAACAGACATTTGCCTTTTTCAACATCATCCTTCTACCAGCCTGAGATAAAGTCCTAAGCTTTGTCTCTATGGAAGAATTCATCAAGGTATGAAAGGTACAGGCGAAGGGACACCCTTGTAATAACTGCACAGTTGGGAGGCTGTGGCAGAAAGATTACAAGTTTGGGTAACTTAACAATTTAGTGATTTGAGACCCAAAACTTAAAAAAAAAAGTAAGAAAAGATTTAGAGATATAGCTCAATGTAAAGTCCTCAGGTTAAATCCTATTACTGGAAAAATAGAAAGATTCATGAGAGGCCTCACACTGGTAATTCCACAAGTGTCTTCAAATTCTTAAGATGTAATTCTCTTCAACAACCTGGGTGATATACCTGTGTTCAGCTTGGAAGCGAAGTCAGGCAACCAGATGGGCCATGAGACATGAGAACTCTGAGTTGACCAGAGGACAATCCACTGGCATATCTAAAAAGAGAAATTCATCTGGGTTCATGAAACGAAAGATCTTCAGAATCCATTACATTCATCCATCTCCTATTTGTAGCGTGCTGTTCTCTCTCTCTTTCTCTATCTATGTATCTATGTATCTATCTATCTATCTCTACCTCTTTCTCTGTCTCTCTCCAGTTGCTAACTCTGAGGAGCTCTTTGTATCCTAATATTCACTTTCTCCCAGGTGTGATTTGAAGCAATCCCAAATGAATCTCCATCAGTTTTTAAGACTTAAACTTTTGCTCCAGTAACAGTTCCAGTAAGATGTTTTGGGGGGAGGGGACCAAATAATCCTTACACTGACAGTATATATAGAGCACATGCTACATTAGGAGATGTGTGTTAATAATATTTAATTGCCCTGTAAGTGCGGTATCACCAAATATACTGATGCACTTAGTCTGACATACTCTGTGCAGAAGCATTACCGAGCAGCTATTATTATCCTCTTTGCACATGAAGAAATGAATATAAAGAGTCTCATGCTTTACTGACGATCACAAAGTCAAGAAGTGGTAAACTCAAGACTTGGCTCTCTGATACCATCATTTTAGATTATGAATTTCATGAACAAAAACTATGAAGGGAATAGGGTAAGCTGTGATGTTGTGAGGATGTTCAAAAGAAGGAGAGACACTCTGTGTACAGAAATTAGGAAGGACTTTTGGGGGGTTGACTGGGCCTGAGTCTGAAGGAGAACTTGTCTCCAGGAGGAGGAAGCAGGCACTTCAGAGAACAGTGTATTTGATTTAACCAGAAGTTGTACTTGTTTGGGAACAACCTGATCCAACAGAGAGTGGCAGGTAAATTTATAGGAAAAATCACTCCTCTTAAATCTCAGAGTGCACTGATTCTATGATAGCATAACTCTTTTCCCACAATTACATAAACACTGTGCAGTTTATAACATAATTTCACAAAAAGATCTAATTTTCTACTTGTGACTACTGTAAAGTAGACAGAACAGAATAGTATTTTCCCAAAGCTTAAAACTTCATTTGTAAGGGGAAAATGTAAGGTTAGAGATTTGTTTTCCATCCAATTTTACCTTCTTCCACTACATGTTGGTTATAACTATCTCTGTCAGCACTGACAGTTGGTCTTTGTGATTATGTAAATATTTTCAACTGACCAGGTGGAGAAAGTACAAGGCATTCCCATCAAGCCACAAAGCATGGTATTTCATCCATGGGTAGGACTCTAGCATGGTGCTGGAAATGGTATGCCAGCAGAGGGGCACACATTGTAGATTTTCAGTCAGGAGTCTTTCTCTGGGATTCTTGAAAGAAAGAAGAGTGAGTCTGAGGCTGTTTAACAAAGTGTTTTCATGGCTATCACTTTGATTTGGATATTAGCAATAAAATTCAACTGACAGAGAAAGTGTGGCTATCATCTGAGAGAAAGAAGGTCAAGGACAATATCTAAACCTGTACCCCCTAGATGAGATGGAGCTGAAATTAGTACAGAACCTGCCAGACAATAGATAGCCATTCTTCACAGCGCACATGCCCTCTGTTCATGAAATGGGTGATATTAAGCAGTCGCAGAATAAAAGCATTGGAACAACTGTTAGAATACTCTGTATTTGTTCCTTCTAGCCATCTCTAGTACCAAACAGAGATGCAGAATTTTCTATTTTCCCTCTCTACTTGCCTGGAATTCTACTAGCTATCCAGCAAAACATTCTCTTTATAAGCCTAAGAAAGAAGAAAGAGAAAAAGAAGGAACCCAATGATCTATAAATAGGAATTCTGATATGCAGAAAAATGCCATCGGCTTCAAGGCTGAGCTCCCTATTGCTCTGCTTGCCTGTTGTATGGCAAGTTGGGGTTACACAACATAGACTTAGCAGCATTATGTTCCACTAGTTTGGCTCCCTGCAACTAAAACAGAACTCTTCACATAATTAGTAAAGAAAGAATGGCGGCACTCCTCTCCGCCCTCATCCCACCCCATTATCAACCTTAGCATGGCAGGACAATGCTATAACAACTGGCCATTTCAAAAACAAAGGGCATCTCAGCCCTCTTCTCTAATGCAAACACTACCTCATATAGGTCCTCAGTAACTCCCTTCCCAGCGACATCTTCAGCTTCAATGTCCAACCAGCACAGATCTTCAGTAACCACTCTTTACTTTGGATCTGGAGGACATAATCTCCTTCTCCTCTTAATCTTCCTAACTCTTCCAGGTAGGATAAAGACCATCAGGTCAACAGGTTTCCTTACTGTTTCATTTCCCCTCAGTAACTGATGTAAGGAAGATGTTTTCTCTGAATTGTCTTATTATATTTAATGCCCCTTTAATATTTTCCCGTAATACTGACTACCCATCTCCACTTTGACTGATCTGGAATTCCTCACTATCTTTTCTTTGCTTGAATGTTTTTTCTCTCCTTGTTTCTGAGGAAGCAAGATCTGCACCTGGATCTACAAAAACTTCTATTTCACTTTATCATTTCTTCAAAGCTTTCTCTGTTCTCAGTCCAATGCAGTTCTAATATCACTGTGTCCCATGATATCCTCAGCAATCACTGGTTTTCTGGACCTTGTACATGTGTGATCTCAGAGATGTGCTTTCTAGTTCTCACACCCATCTGTGAGAAATGCCAGGTACAGGCACACACCACAGGACAGAGGCCAGTAGGAAGCAGAGATTCACCAACGATAGTGGTTCTAACAGATAAAGAAGAGAGCATCAGGGCAACCTGACTCTCAGCTAAATGATTTTTACATTTTGCACCCAATATTCTAAGGAAATATGTTGCAGCTTTTATTTTCTTGCCATTATCCACCCAACCTATATTTATTTTATGCTGAAAACAAGTGAAGGTTAGATGGCAGTTAATCTAAAATGGATAATTCCTGCTTTGGAATAATTTTTTACTGCAGATAGGCTGGATGACTCATTTAGAGCAGCCACTTTGTAATTCTTCTTGTGGGAAATTAGCCAAGTTCTTCCAGAGCAACAATATGTTCGGAAATACATTGGCTCTTTAATTTTGAGTTCTAATGTTCCATTTGATGCATTGCTACGCCCTCCCAAGCCACAATGCACAGTGTCTTTGTGGTTGTAAATTTTATGGAATGTTTTAGAATTGATCAATTTGCAATTTCCACATTTGGAGAAGGTGAGATGATCTTGGCAGTGTGTAATGCCTTCTTCTCAAAGGCAATTACCCTTTATGCACAGATCCTTTCTGTATTTTGCAGCAGCTTCTCATAAATCTCTACATTTTTATTATTCTATTGGCTATATAAAGACTACCATACTTTATTCATAAATAGTTATGACTTTGCTTTGGGATGGTATCATGAACTAGGATAAAGTAGTTATATGTAATTTTGAAAGCAAAAATTTTACAATAATGGATGTTGGAGACATCTATTCCTTTCCCTCTTCCACCTCTCCGTAACTGTAAAGATGGATGAGTCTTCTCAGTTTCTTCTCTCTTGTTCTGTGTTTCATTCTCTTGCTTTCTTCTTTGCAATTTAAAACCTCATTAGTTCTTTAAAGACAAGGTCAGACTTAATCTGCATTATATCTTCTTAGTATAAATCACCTATTTCTTGTCTAAGGAAAACTTCTGATTGTATATTTTTAAAATGTAGTAAGGCCAAATTTTCTGTACTCTTCTCTAATCTATACCTATATAGATCCACATGGTAAAAAAAAAAAGAGATAATCTGAGGATACAAGGAAAAATTCATGAAGAGATTGTACAGAAATATAGTTCTTTCCAGAGACCGGAAATATTCCCAAACTTATTCTGACAGCAGTAGGGAAGACCATGGGGCAAAACAATATTAAAGGTGAATTTTTCCAGGCATTTTTCTTTGGATCAGGATTATTTTAAAATGAATCTATATTTAAGGGAGAGGAATACAATGAGTCCCTTTCCAATGGACCACCACATTACTAAATAATTCAGTCTAACTTCAATGGAAATAGCTCCATGAAATTTATTGAAATTCTGTGCAGCAGTACAAAAAGAGGATAAAATATTTTCATATGGTTTATTAAACTTAAAAATGGTATTGAGTTTGAAAGTATTTATGGATCCAAACGGAATAAGTTCCAAATCACCTGAAAAACGTCCAAATAATTCTATAAAGTGGCCTTCAGAACTATAGCTACTGGACAGGTTTATCACTAGCATGACGTTATGTCTGGAGGGATACTACTGTATCAGCCCTCACCATACCCTGTCCACCTGGTCTTCTGCAGTTGGTAATGATCAACTGCAAAAAGACTTTATTCCTGATTACTCTGCCATGTTGTAATAGGTGGGTCCAGCCACCAGCACTCCATCCCTACCCCACCCCCAACATATGCCATCTTTCATCTTGGATTCTTACCTCATTGGCAAGGACAATATCATGAAAATAAATCATGCACTGAAAAGAATTCTACAGTCAGAAACACTATTCTGAGCTCAAACCCTGGGAGTGTGGCTCTCATAAAGGTGTGAATCGATCTAAATTGCAGTTACTCAATCTTAAAAGGCTTTTTTGGTATACATTAAAAGGGTTAACACATTTACTGGTTCTATCAAATGCATACCTAGTGTATAACAGAGGTACAACCAAAAAAACAAAGTAAACACAGGGCAGAGTTATATCTCTTCCCCTCTGGAAAAGAAAAATCATCACAGGCATCCTCAAACACCCCAAGACAGAAATTTTGAGCAAACAGTGGTTTATTAACAAAGTCAGAAGAGACATTTAAAAAGCCTTTGAATGAAATAAATTCCAAAACACAACCTATGAGATACAGCATGAGCAGTACAAAGAGGAAACTTTGAGCATTGGTGTATACATTAAAGGAATTTTAAAATAATTTAATGATGCATCTCAAGGTCTCAGAAGAACAAGAACATATCAAATCTCCAATCAATAGAAGGAAAGGAATAATAAAGATAAGCAGAAATAAATGAAATGCAGACTAGTAGAACAATACAACAAGTCAATCACACAGAGTTGTTTGAAAAGATAAACAAAATCAACAGACATTTGGTTAATTTAATCAAATTAACCAAAAAAGAGAATCAATATAAAATGAAAATCAGATGTCACAGACATTACAATAGATACTACTGAAATTCAAAGGATCGTTAGGAAATATTTTGAAAAAGCTGCCAATAAATTTGAAAGTAAAGAGGAAATGCCTTGAGGAGCAGAGGAGAGTCAAGGCCTAACTGGTCTTCTCTGTGAGCACGAAGGAGACAGGTATTAAGGGTGACTTCATAGCAGGGAAAAGTGGAGACCACTGAGGTTGAGTCATTTCCAGGAGAAATGAGACTAGGTGAAGACTAATGGAGACCAGGTGAAGCCTGTGTTACTTTAATCGCTTGTGGCAGTGTCTGAGTGAATAAAAGTGAGGTGAGCTCCAGGCTCTGGGCTTCCCTGCCTGTTGGAGCTTGGCAGCCCACAGGTAAAACTGACTCAGTGTCTCTTTGTTGTGCATTCTCATCTGCCCCCAGGTCAGGGAGAACTGACTAGTGGGTTTAGAGCCTGAAGCAACGCTTTTTGCTGGCATCTTGTGTTTTTTGCATTTTCTTCTAAGGATATCCTGTCTTCTAATTTTTGTTTTCTCTCTATAATTATTATTCAAGTATTGGTCTTCTGGGATTTTTTTGAGGGGTGGGTCTTATTTCTTTCTTATCTTTTTATCTTTTGTTATTTTCATGGTATAGCTTCATAAATACACTAATAAAGATACATACACGTGCACTCGTATTTACCCTGATCTTTAAAAAATAATGTGAGTGCTGTCTCTGAATTTTCATTGCTTTCTCAGCAGTTTTACCGTCAAATTTGAATGTCTGGCTTTGTTAGTCTCCTCTTCTGTTATGTTTCTTGTAGAAGGTTGTAAATTGTTGCCTTTAACCCCTTTACTATAATGTGGTTGGACTGGGAAATTAGGAAATAAATCAAGGATAGATCCAGCATCTTTTCTAATAGGGTTTTACTATGTTAACTACAAATCAATAAATTACAAATTATCAAATGAAGATAATAAATAAATTCCAGATTTAACTGCCTCATAGTGACCTCTAGTCAAATCTACTAAATCAATGAACTCTAATCATTGCAGTATGTGTAAGTAATACTTGTTGAATTCTTAGTATATACCAGATACTGTGCTCACAGCTCTTACAAGAATTATCTTCTTTTGACAACTTACCACCTCTAAGATAGTTATTAGTATTATTATTATTTCATTTTACAAATAAGGAAATGAAAGTTTAGAAAGAATAAATAACTTATCCAGTGCTGCATAGCTAAGCAAAGGCAGAGTGAGATTCAAGCTCAGATATCTTCTCTCCACAGGAAAGGAGGAATTTTACTAGACTATAGAGAGATAAACACATAGGGTGAAGGGGGAAAAATAATGAGATTATAACAAAAAAGAAAGAAAACAAATTTTATGTTTATGGGGAGGTGGTAGGGTGGGTAGGGCTATGGGAAAAAATGAGAATTAAATTGTGTCTTACATTGGTACAAATCCCCATTGTGGAGTGCAATCATGATGTATATATGTAATGCACCAATAAACATTTCAATTTAAAAACAAAAAAAAAGATAAACACAAAAACTTCTTTCAATAGGCGTTCTTCTATCTCTGGCTGCTTCACAAACTGAAGGTTATATACTGAAAGCAGTGGAATCACATTTTTTAAAAGAAGTATACTTCAAAGAAAATTATTTTAGGGCCGGGGAGTTAGCTCAGTGGTTCCAGCGCCTGTCTTGCAAGCACAAGGGCCCGGGTTCAATTCCCCAGTAACCACATACCATACTGGATGTGGAGACTCACACCCAGCAGCAACCAGTACCACATACCACAGTGCTGGGTGTGGCGGCTCACGCCTGTAATCCCAGTACTCAGGAGGCAGAGGCAGGAGGATTACTGTGATGTGAGTTTGAGGCTGAACTCAGGGCCAATCTGAACCACAAAGTGAGACCCTGTCTCAAAAAACCTAAAAAAAAAAAAAAAAAAAAGAAAATTATTTTAAAATCTAAAAGGTTTATACCAGAGAGAAGGGGAATTTAAATAATTTTCTTATAAGTTTAATTAGTACTATTGAGGCAAAAAAAAACACTGATCTGTTATGAGTATAAAAATAATATTAATTATTATTTACTCCTATACTTAACAACCTATTTATACTATTTAATGTTTAATCATTCATATTTTAATTCATTTCTATAACAATAATTTATTTTAAAGGCCATAGTGTGTCGTGTTCAATACTTTTTATATTGTTTTTTCATACTACTCAACCTAAGCCTGCCATGCAGAAATAAAGACAGCACGTTTCTCTGGCTCAGAAGGACATTTCTTTCTCAGATTGGAGAACTCAAAGAATAATTGCTAGTAATAATAATAACACACAAACATGTCTTGACTTAATTTCCCACAACTCTTCAGGTGTCTCATGGTCTTGCTTTTTTCTCTTGGCTAAAGATTTGTTTTGAGAATCCTAACACATGTTCTTTTTCTAGAAACAAAGATACATAAAGTAACACCAATCAGGAATAACTGGAAGCAAAAAAATCAATGCAGAGTTGGAGAAGAGAAAAAGCAACCTAAAAGCAGACTTATCAGAAGACAGGTCATGCTTTCTGGGCCATGGTGACCTGGATCCCACTTTGAAACCCTTCATCCAACATTTACCCTATAGATTAAGGTTGTTGAAAAAAGATTAATCCACACAAAGAGAAGTTTCTTTAATAAACTACCTGAATTTATTTCCTGTTTCTCTTCCCAGTTTTTCTTTCCACTCTGTCTCTCACTTTGAAATAGCTAAAGATAGAAATGGTCTTGATTCCTATACACACGTTCAGCTTTACCCTTACAGGCTTCCAGCTGACCACCCCAGAGCAAATAAAGTGAAGGACAACCTGTATTCAGAAATAGCTTCAACTGCATTTCTGTCATTTAAATTTGCCAGGAGTGAAAAATGCAGATGAGGTAAATGAAGCGTGACCTAAAAATATGATGTGTTTAAATTTTTAAAAATGTATTACATTTTTGGGACACATGTATTACATTTTGGGACACATGCCCAGGAGATACTCAAAATAGTCCCCTTTTGCTGGGTGTGGTGGCTCAGTCCTGTAAGCCCAGCACTCGGGAGGCAGAGGCAGGAGGATCACTGAGTTCAAAGCTTGCCTGGGCTACATAGTGAGCTCAGAGCCAGCCTGAACTACAAAAGCAAGACCCTGTCTCAAAACAAACAAACAAAACAAACAGAAATAGTCCTCTTTTCTTGGGACCCACTCATTTCACCTTTTTGCCACTTTCTGAGCCAGTTCTAGAAGATCTCTCATCAGTGGCATTGTTGTGAGTGTTTTGATGTCCTGAATAGATTCAATATGTTTCTTTCATGGTCATTTTGACTTGCAGAGAAAGAATTCTGTATTATTTAGGGTTTACTAGCAGAACAGAATTAGTATGAATATACATATGATTTACAAGAAATCTATTAGACAGGCTAACGGGCTCAGAAGGGGAAAAAAAAAATCTCAGAATTAGAGACAGAAGAATCCAAAATGGCTGACTGAACACAGGAGACCTGAAATATTCAGTAACAATCAGAGGTCAAAGCCACAAATCTCACTGCAGTCACCAGTAGGTGTCAGTGTTCGAAGTCAAAGAATCTACAAAGAAGATCAATATCCAAGCTCCTGTCAGAAGACTAGAGCTCTTCTGAAAAACAGAGGCATGCTACACGTCCACACTCAGGACTCTGCTGTGGGGAGTGAGACTGGAGATGGCCTGAGTGAGTCAGGTCCAGAGAACAAGAAAGTGCAGAGCAGGCTTTTGGATGGAATAGACAAAGAGAGGTCTTCAGAGCAGGTCAGAGGAAATGAAGACAGGCTCTCTAAAAAGAAGGTAGGAATAGTAGGACAAGAACCACTTGACTAGAATAAATGTGACCTTTTCATGGACAGATGCAAGTCATGTTTGTTTATATATTGAAGATAATCTTTGCAGCTCGGGTTACCCAACCTTACAGTGGAACCACATTATCTCTGAAAGTCACTCTAGTTATTACAGTCAAAAAGTGATTGTTATGTGAAGCAGAAGTATTCTGTGGGGAGTAATAAGAAACAAGATCAAATATGTTATGTAGGAAGGAAATAACCCAAAGTTTCAAATACCCAACAGAGCAATTAGGTATGAAATCAGGTGCTTCGGGGGGAGGAAGAGGAAGATGTGATGACGAATTACACAGATGGTGTGTTAGGAGGCTCCTGTAACTGTGAAGTTCTGGTTGTTCACTACTGGGTCAGAGTATCCACACTCACGACTCTGAAAGAATGACTCACAGACCCAGGTGATGCATTAGAAGATAAAGAAATACAAAAGGATGATGGTGCAGACGTTAGCATGCACATGACACAGTAGAGGGTGTTCAGAGTTGGGAGAAGGAATTAGCAGGAAAAGATTCTGTTGGATGCACACAAATATTTATGGCAATATAAGACAGTTAAGTAGAAGTATCCTGTAGATAATCTGGGCACAAAACTGAAAAACATCATCACATTGACTTTGAAAATACAAGGGTTAAAAAGTTCAAAATGTTGGATGTTTGTGTAAAATAAAAAGACAGTCTCCTTTATATTCATTGGAATCTTGGGATAGATCTAAAATTTAAATTACTTTAGAGCCAATTCATCAGATTAATGGAATAAAGTAGAGTAGAACACAGGCTATAGGGAGTATCAAGAGTTTTGATAGAATAAAGAATTTAATTGTTTTATAATGAAATTCGCCTTATCATGCTGTGTAACTGGAAATCTCTCTCTCTCTCTCTCGCTCTCTCTCTTTCTCTTTCTCTCTCCCCATGAATGCTAAGCAAATTCTCTAACACTGAGCTATATCCCATTTTCTTGGAAACATCTCTATAAACCACTTTTGGTCATGGCATTATAGTACTGGATGTCTATTATGTTAGTAGTATTTCTCCCTGTTCATGAAGAATTCTTACAGCAGTTGTGGAACTTGTCCTCTGTCAAGATTCAGCAAGTAGCAGACCCAAGACAGAGCAGGGATGGGCAACTAAAGAAGTGTTCACAAGTGCCTTTGAGTATGTGTTGCTTAAGACTGTGGGAGCAGGCAGATTGGATAGTTACTGGGTGAGAAGAAGGAAATCTTGAAAATGGGGTAGAACAGGTGTAGTCAAATTGGGCAGACAATGTGTGGAAACCTGGAAAGGAGGAAGCATCTCACACTGGAGTGATGCTAAGCTGCAAACTTGGCAAAGAGTCTGATAGACTGCTTAGGCTAAGGCGGAAGGAAAAAGCAGAGAAGGAGACAGGTCTGGGAGTCTACAAATTGAATTTGAACATAGAGAAGCCAGGAGCACAAAATATGATTAGAGGCTAGCAAAGAAGTCACGGGCAGGGAGCTGTTACAGAGTTCAATGTATCAGTAGGTCACAGCTCTCACTTATAAAATTCTTGTCTGGAAAAGCAAAAGGGAAATTAAGAGAAGCTACTCATACTCCCTATTTGATGTAGATGAGTGACAATCCTCACTTGGCTTGGAGTTTGATCAGTCTGGAAGAACTAGTAGCCATTAGTGGATGGGGAATGAAGAGTGAATTAGCATAAATTCAGTAAAGAGAGGCTCTGAGAAATTTTGGCTGGAACCTGATTATCAGAGCAGAGCTCTCCATCTTTACAATGACTCAGAGGGAACCTCTGAAGCTCACATTACAGCAAAAGTAATTTGCTGTGAAGATCCATCATTTAGCCTGTGTGGACTACAGAAGCATCTAAGAAGCTCAGATAGGAACTGAGCCTGAAGTAAGACTATGAGCTTAAGGGTGAAAGTCCAGGAGCAACATTTCATTTTGAGGGATCTGAGAAATGGGTTGCTTCTCTTTGGCAAACAGCACTGTATTTCCCTTGCAGGAAGAATCATGAATCTTGTCAGACTGAGAATCTATTGCTGGGTTAGAGCTGAGTGGAGAGAAGTAGAGCTTGTTGAATTGAATCTGAGAATTATAAAAGGGGATGATCGCAAGATCCTAACCCTGCAGTAACTGTACAGGGGATGTACCAGATTGTAGAAAAAGACCTATAGCCACACTGACCACTCACAAAGCAGGGCCACAGGTGACAGCCGAGTGGTAAAGCTCAACCATGGTGGGACGTAAAGAGCTCAGTAACTCGTTAAAGAAGATCATCAGTAGTGATGAAACAGGGTATTGCAGCCGAGAACTGGACACAGCTTGCATCAGAGAAATGGCTCTTCTTTGCACAATTTGTACTACTTAGAAAGCCACAGAGCTCTTCTGCTCCCCTTGCCATCTTTCATATGACAGTAATAATAATGCTGGCTGCCTTTCAGGGCTATAGGAAGAATTCAATAAAGTAATACGTGTAATGTCCCAACATTTAGTAACTGTTTACTAAAAATCAGTTTGTATTGGGCTAGTGATTTAGCTCAGTGGTTCTGGCACCTGCTTTGCAAGTGCAAACGCCAGGGTTTGATCCCCAGTAACCACATATAATAAGCCGAGTGCGGTAACTCACTCCCACCAGCAATCAATACCACATACCTCAATGCCAGGTGTGGTAGCTCATGCTTGTAATCCCAGCACTTGGGAGGCAGAGGCAGGGGGATTGTTGATTTTGAGGCTGAGTTCAGGAACAGCCAGAACTACAAAGTGAGACCGTGTCTCAAAACACTAAAAAAAATCAGTTTGTATTACTTCTGATTCTGTGTATAGCATTTAGAATGAAAAGTTACCTTTCCATGCATTTGTTTATCCTTTTGTTGAAAGTTTCTTTAGCAGATTCCCTATGTATGTCCCTCAGAACTTACCGTCTCAGTGGGCCTGCTGACTGTGTTCTGCCACTTCTCTGTGCCTGGGACCTTCCTTGCAACTGTGTGTACAGCAATGTGGAAATGTCAGAAATCTCTACTTCCTGGAATGTCCTTCCAGTAAAGAGCATCCAGTTTCAAGGTTCAATTTTGAGGCCTGTGATTGTCACTGAGTTAAGTTACAGGATTGAGTTCTACTGACATACCACTATCTACACTTACTGGTGTTATCCAGCCCAGCTTCGATGGCTTGTTTAAGATGAGCCCAAAGTAAGACAGTCAGCAAATAACTAAAATAGGAGAAAGTTGTCTTTCCAAAGTCTTAACATCATGCTTATGCCCTTGACACCCCCAGACTTGACTTAGCAGGTACTGCGGATGAACAGTGCAGTGAGGGACTTGCATCCAGTGTTGGAAAAAAAATCAAAGAGACAGTGATGACCTTGTCACTGCTAATCTAAACTTTCATCTAAAGCCTAGGACACGACATTTGGCTTCAGTGTCACCCTTGGACTTGGCTGATCCGTAAGAGGAAATGGGAGAGAAGCTATCATAGTCACAGCTCTGGTGGGATCAACCATACTAATGGAATTTGTTTCATTACTTTTGATCCTTTTGAACATTTCACAATCAAACTTGCTCCTTTTGTCAAATCATTAGTTTTACTTTTCCTGCTGGGTATCTGCTGACTTCTCTTTTCACTTTTCTGATCTAACACACCCTCTCCCATAGTTCAGTCCCCAGTGCCTTAGAGGGATGTAGGAAGTGCTTTGAACATCCTCCTTCTCACCTATTTAGCTTTCACATACAGAAATATCAACTTTGTATCCCCATGGCTGAGGCTCCCACCCAGGAGCATGCAGGCTATACTGATCTGCCTTGCCTTTTGGGATAATTAAACCTGCTGCATCACACAGACAAAAACAGTCATTGCCTAGATGAGATTTAGATGTCATTGTCATCTTATGAAACCTTTGTCCTGGTTGGAATCTCACGAGGAGTGGGGGCCACTCCTGTTATCCCAATTCTAACTGCAACCCCGATGTTCTAGGCTTCTCATACACTTTCTAGGAACTTCTCCATGCTTTTCCATCTTGGAAATCTCTTTTAGCTTTAGAAGATTCCTGCTCTTCTCTCAGTGTTTTAACCAAATATCCTCTTCCTAAAAAGAGTTCATATTTCCATCAGAGCCCCAGTGTTAGCTCAGTTGGCCTTTGTCAGTAGAGATTTGGGTACTAAGATCTTATTTCCTATGCACTTTAGGAAACAACTCAAATGGAATAGCCACCAAAATCAATGAAAACTTCTTAAATTATAATGCTTCGGGTTTTTCTTTCTTGTGCTCTCTTTGCTGCCAAGGCAGGTGTGTGTGTGTGTGTGTGTGTTTTAAGACTGTGCAAGTTTAAAGCATACATGATATATGTCTCCATGATATGTAGAAATATGTGTCCACACTGAAGTCCCTGTTTAGTATGTCAAAGTCTTTGGATGGCCCTTGCTCAGGGAAGTCTGAAATCCGTAGACAAAAGCTCTGGTCCCGATGCAGGGGTGATTGGCAGCTTTCCTTTTCTTTGTAGAGTACATGAAAGTCTACCTATCTGTCAGCCTTTCCCAAATTATACTCAATATACGTGTGAGGCAAGCTACTAAGTAGATGCCAACACAGCATAACAGTGTTTGTATTCAGCTTGGATCTCAGAAGGCAATATCTCTGTACTCTAGCATTTATTAGTGATGATTGAAATTATTATCAGTGATTAGTGTGGACTAAACTATCTATAAATACTGCAAACCTGTTTTCAACAACTACTGGATGAAGGGAAACGTTCAATGGAATGGACAAGGGAAACTTAACTAGCATTTGATCATTTTTTAGCTATGTGACACTGCTCATGCCTCTCTGAACCTGTTCCCCTAAACTTTGTACTATAGCTCTTTATGAATCAAAATAGGCATGTTAAAGTATTTATAAACTGTACAGAACAACAGAGATAAGCAGACCTTGTGCTGTTGCCAATGCTCTGAGGTAGCTAAGTATATCTTTTTTAAGGCTGAAAAATAAAATTCTTACAGCAGTTCCCTGTAATATAAATAAGTACAACTGGCCAGATTTAAGAAAGTAAAATTAATGGAGACCATGAAAATTGAAGTGTGCATTCCTTGCCTAAAAGCATTCAAATTCAAAAGATTA
>PVIR01015297.1:0-38576 GCA_004026965.1 Petromus typicus
ACTTATCTTTTATTTATAATAAGAAAAGCCTATTTTTAAATAATTTTGTTCATGTATTATAAGTAAATGGTTTAACTGAATACTTTGGAAATTTATTTCATTTTTGGTCAAACATGATAAAAATATTTTAGTGCTGGAGACTAGATTTCTGACATTTTTAAGAACTTAGAAGAAACACTATTGGTAACTTTTCATAAATAGCTATTTTATTTTGATTTTTGTTAGTTTTACGTGTTTGCAATACATTAAGTCTACATCCTCTTAAGGATGGAGCTTCAGATACTTTACATACTCCCTTGCCCTACCCGTTTATACTCCTCTCCATATCCACATCTTCCTCCCTATTTTCTTGTTCTTTTAAAATTAATATTTGCAACACATATCGATTACATGACCCATCTTTGTTTTTGCATGCCCCTCTCCTTTTCTCCACTCTCTACCTCTTGGTCCCCTCCCTATTTGTAGAGGACCTATTTTCTTTATCTGTCTTTGATTCTGCTCTTCACTTAAACTTTGTATTTCTTACATATGATAAATCATTATGTGTTTAAGCTGTGTACCTGATTTATTTCACTTAAAATTGAGTTTCAAGGTGCACCTATTTTTCTGACTTAAATTTATCCTCCTTTGTACCTGAGTGGCATTATATATAGATTCCATACTTTATCCATTCATCTGTTGATGAACATATAGCCTACTTCCAAGACTTAGCTACTATGCATTGTGCTGCTATAAACATGGGTATGCATTATCATTGTAATATGATGTCTCTAACTCCTTTGGAATGATTCCACTATGGAAATACCTAGGTAGAAAGGAATTTCTCCATTAGCTTTTTTGAGAGACCTCTATATTGATGTCCATAATTATAAAAATTAATTGAAAGCATAAGGCAGAAGGGTTTAAATTTCAAATATTCCATAGTCAGAAGTTGAGGATATAAACTAATACAACCACTATGGAAATCAGTAAGAAGTTTCCTCAAAAAGGTAAAATTAGAAATTTCATGGGACCCAGTTATCCCCTTTGCAGGTGTTTTCCTAAAAGAAGTGGAGAGGAAGGGGAAATAAGTACATTAAAGATATGTCATGTTCAGGAATCTAATAATATCAATGAATGTAAACATTACAAATCATAAACATGAAGTAAAATTGATAATATCAACCAGAATAAAAATAGAGAGAGGTGAAGAATCAAGGTGATAAATATTAGGATGATTGTAAATCAGTGCAAAATGTAGTGCAAATGTATTCCTATGCATATATATGTAAATATATATATCCTCAGGTATGCATATAAATACACACACATACATATGCACAATGGGGAAGACATGTTTATTTGAAATTTAGATCCTATTTGTATGAGAAGTCAGTCATTTGGATCTTGTATTTACTTTGTTTCAACTACAATCCTTTGGGGTTTTGAACTCATGAGGCCATGTAGTCATCCTTTGATTCTTAGAAGATAAGTGACTTATAAGTCACACTGAACCTAACAAGGCAATAATTTCTCAATTCTAAAAGCTTCTTTAGGGTTGTGGACTTATACCAAGTGTCTGGGCACTGGTTGAGCAAAAATATGAAACGTTTGTGAGGACAAGTTGCCTTCTCTGGATGGAATTCATTGATCTTGCTAGAAAGTTATAGAGGGTTCATTCAGCCCATCTTCCTTGTATCTGTCTAATTTGGGCTAAAGTATTTCAGTAAGTTGCGTTTTTTCAATTAAAAAATTGAACTAATAAAATCTATACACAGGCTCCTAAATATTGGTTGAAGTAGAAACTATATAGGGCTTAACATTGCTGTCACTGTTATCTATGCTTCTTTATTTCATATTATATTCTTTGTAGTTTTTCTGATACATGTTTTAATGTGTCAAGGCCCCAATAAAGGCTTAAATTTAAGTTTTTGAATGAAGTGAACAACTAAAATAAAGCAATGAAGTCTCCAAGTGCTGTAAAGAAAGATAAAACTGAGTCATTTGTAGATAAATGGATGTACCTCGACACCAAAATGTTAAGTAAAATAAATCAGACATAAGTTTAAATATGACATGGTTTTTTGAATATGAGAAATAAAATATATAAATAAAAAATTAGAGAAAGTCTATATAATAAGAAGTAGGAAGATCTTTTTCAAATGAGAAAGGTAATAATGAGAAAGGGCAGGTAGGGAAAAGGATTTAAAAAAAATCAGAGAAAAACATGGAAATAGAGTTTTTTCAAGTGGGAAGGAGTGGGGAGGAATAGGAGAGGGAGTGGACAAAAAGAATAAATGCATGTTAGGTACATGTACAAACTCTTCAGTATGGATGTGGCCATTATGTACTGCAAGCATATACTAATGCAAAATATATTATTTAGAAAAAGGAATGAAAAGAAATTCCCATCTATGCTCATAATTCACAAAATCAAATTTGGAGCTCTTTTTCCTTAACTCAAGATATCTCCTAGTTAGACTTCAGCCAACATTTCCAGTTTCCAGGCTCATGAAACCCCTTGCTGTCCCCAAAGCTTCCATTTGTCCAGAATTTTAACAACACCAACATTAGGACTTCACACTGAGAGATTCTAATTTATTTAGGAGATGTCTACTATATAGCCAGAAATGATAATCACAATTCTGGATTAATTTTAATTGGGTTATAAGATTTTATAGTTTGATACATATAATTTTTTGGATTCAATTGTTTCATTCTCTTTATTTGCAATAATTAACACATATCATGTACATAATGAGGCAGATATTACTCTAATCATTTTGCAAGTACTAACTTAACTATTTATTAGTTCTACCAATACCATGACAACTACCACTATTTTTCTTGTTTTATTGAGTACATATTATAAGGCAAGTGTTATAATGAGAAAACTAAAACTTAGAAGTTATAAGACCTGACCAAGGTCACACAAAAATAAATCTTCTTTCTTAACTTTCAAGACCTTCATTATATTAATTTAGGAGTACCATACACCTCTGACAATACTTTGCTGATGATATAAAGTTAATGGAAGGCTCCAAAAAGAAAGAGGAAGACAAGAAAAGAAAGAGGGGGTGGAAATTCATAAAAACTAGATTGAATTGTTGTGCTGCATAGGTCATTAAGCCACAATCTTATTTTGAGAAAATATCAGATTTCAGACCTCAATGATTCATACAATGAAAATAACTACTGAATGAAACCTGCTTTAAAAACAGTTCAAGCAGTGAGTGGAGAATCTTATGTTACATGAAGAAAAACATTACTAGTAAATTAAATTGTAAACTACCAATAACATTCAGAGGCTGATTTTATTTTTATTGCAGTACAAATTACATTACTAAGCAGAGGTCTTGTTCAGCCATGAAATGTGGATAGGCTGTTTAATATGCATGTAGATCACATTTCTAATTAAGTTTGGTGGTCATTTACAGAGTTCAATTAAAGAAGGGGTTAATGACTTATAATACAGTATCTTGGATAGCATTAGAATGAGTCATTTAAAAAAATGCCTCAGTAACAGAAATATTACTCATGTGGTGTTAACCAAAGAAAGTGAAGCTGGAAAAACTAAAGTTGTTATCTTGTCTAATTATTGCCTTCCAGTAAGACTATAATTTAAATGTGAATATTATCCAGCCATTAAAAAAGAATGAAGTCTGAAAAAACTTACTGAAGGAAAATGTAAAATATTAAATAATGAACTTTTTAATATAATTCCATGACACCCTTCAGGCCATTTGCTGAAATTATACTACAAATCTGAGGCTTATTATCCAAAAGAAAAGCAAAGAGATGGGGGGAAATATTCAGATTCTTAGCTTTTGACACTTTATCTAGCACAATGGTTCTCAAGGAGGATGATTTTGCTTCTTCCTGGGGGCATTGGGCCAGGTCTACAGATATTTTTGGGGTCACATCTGGGTAGTTGTTGCTATTGGTAGAATGAGTAAGTCAGAGGAGCTACTCAGCTTTCTCTGTTGCACGGGATCATTTTACCACAATGAGTCATCTGATCCATAATTGCAAGGATGCTGACAGTAAACAACTGTGGTCCAGAGATTTTTTGAAACATTTGTAGTTGACACAATCTATAAAAAACTTCAAATTAAAAAAAAAAAACAAGACAGCCCAATTTTATTGAGTACATATTATAAGGTAAGTGTTAGTCATCAGAATAATGAAGGTAGATAGTCATACTTTTCTTTTCATAATGACAACTTACAGTAATTTGCATCTCTTAGAACTGATAGTGATAGAAGGAGGTTTCAGTCCTTGGGGAACTAATTCCAGAATTTATGTATCTAATCACTCTGGTCTTCCTCCAAGACTATCAATTGCAAGCAGCTTGCTAACAGAATCATTTTTGAGAAAATTTACGAAAGACCTGAAGTCCTTTTATAAAATTAAATATATTATTGGAAAGATTAAATGGTCTTATAAAAGCCAGTTTTCTAAATGTAAAGGAAATCACTTTCAATGGACTTGGGAAAGCAATAAAATGATTAGAAGGATATTCCTCTACACAGTAGTGTGGACATAGAAACACTCTACAGACTTAGAATAGGTGAGAACAGAATAAGCTATTCTACATCTCAAGGTATAGCCTGGTGCAAAAATTTTGTGTGCTATGGGAAAAATAAGAATTAAGTTGTGTCTTATACTGGTACAAATCCCCAGTATGGAGTGCAATCATGATGCGTATATGTAATGTACCAATAAAGATTTCAATTTAAAAAAATTTTGTGAGCTATCTTGGTACAGCAGGACAGAATTTCTGCTTTTCACAGTTGCTAAGGTGACACCCTTGGTGATATCCCTTCCCCTCTTCCACACACAGTGGGCCATTGTGGTCTTTAAGTGGTACTCAATAGTGTATAGAAATTTGTAGTTACTCTGAGAGGAGCATTCAAGTAGCTTAGAGAATTCTGCGGATTGGCTGACCTATGCCAATGAGGAAGGCATGCCACCTATAAATTTAGGGTACTACCACAGGAGCCCCACTCCATGGAGAGGAAAGATTTCAACAGCAGAAGGCAGCATGGAGAAATGCCAGCGAACAAAGACTGCAGGAACCACAGTTGACACGAGGCTGGTGTGAGCAATATATTCTTTTCTTCCCAGCCATGTTGTGATAATACATCAGCAGCCTTGGAACACGGAGTTTGCTCTAAGGAGGTGAAGAATACAAGATAAGCCTGATTTTGAGAGTTTGATTCTTGAAATGACTTATTGAATACTAATTGAGACTAAATAGTTCTTCAGTGTGGCAATGAAGATTAATGATGGGAATCAATGAAGGAAAATAAATTTATATATTTAAATTATAAATTATAAGTTTTTGAAATTCAAACATACTACAGCATAACCTAAATACTTTGAGTGTAAGCTAATAACATTTCAATAGAAAGGCATTTGATATTTTGGTTTATAAAATTTTTCTTTATCAAAATTTTACATAAACAATGCTTTAAGCATACATCTTTAAATGTTCCCTGTAATTGACAGAACCTTTAGGGTTTTTTTTTTTTTAGTTCACAGATAAAATACATATATGAATGCTAAAATCTTGCTGCAATTCAATGAGAATTAAGTTGTGTCTTATACTGGTACAAATCCCCATTATGGAGTGCAATCATGATGTGTATATTTAATGTACCAATAAAGATAATTAAAAAAAAATCTTGCTGCAATTCAAATAAAAACTGGTAATGCAGAAAGATTGTCCACATGCTACAACCTTAAATCATTTATTTATCACAAAGTTCCAGTTAAATATAAATACTGGGTTTTAGTTTTGAAAAAAAAACTCTATAGTAATACTTTTTGTCTTAGAAGAAAAACATAATAAAACATGTACCAGACTCTTGTTCATATTTTAAATGCTGAGCTTACACCAAACATAATTCTTTATGATATGTAATATGCTTCTATCTTTGAAATGACTCTTAGCCAAAACTATTACTTCTGGAATGTATTTGTATTGAAGTATGACTTGTAGAGAAGTATGAAGTATAGATAGAGTATGATTTGCATCAAAATGAATCATGACTCTTAACATTAAGAGGAAATCATTAGATTGCTGGCTTTTAACTGAAAATTTCCCTTAAAGTGCAAAAGTTAATCTGTGTCACCAAACAACCTGCTGTTCCTGGGATAGAGGCTTTGGTTGACTCTATGTGAGTCATACATAATTGCAATAGTTAAAATGCAATTGGCACAGATTAATTGAATGAGTTAGCAGGAGTTCTCTTAGCTGAAAAAAATTGGATCATGTGTTTGGTCAATTACCCTGGAAGCCATGACAATAAGAAATAAACAACTCATGTGTCCCCAAAATTAAATTAACCCAAAGAGAGTTCTGATATGTACTACTGGCAGCTGAGAGATAATCTCTTGTCTTGGATGTTCAGCTTGATGGGAGTACCATTCTTTGCTTGGAGAAGGGGCCTAAAGAATATCAGCTTTACTTCCGGGGGGGGGGGCTTGAATCCAAAGAAAAATATTGAGTCTCAGTGAAAACTCTGGATCTCAAAATCTTTGGCAAACATCCCTTGTGGCAACTACTCTAGTAGTGTGGGGAAATTAATGCTTCCATGCTTTCATGCAGTGAGGACAGGAGAATCTTGGTTTGATAATGTTAAGATTCTTCCCTTTGTGTTCTTCATTTGCCTGATTCTAACTTGTACCTTTTCCTATTTGTAAGCCATATCTTTGGATACTTGTGGTGGGTTTGCAATTCCTTCTAGTAATTACTGAAACTCAAAGTAGTTATGGAAATCACTTTCCATCACATAAGATTTTCAACTGATGCTAATAGTGAGGACAGTCTCCTGTGGACTGAATTCCTGCTTGGCCTGAATCACTGCAGGTGTTCATTAGAGATATTCCTAATCATTCATGAGGTACTTGTACAAGCACACTGTAATGGGTGCATATGGTGTATAAAACAAACTGGTTATTTTAAATAGCTGACATGTGGGGATTATTGGGTACTACAGCACAACCTAAATACCTTTACTGATGAACGAATTTTTTAATAAAATCTAGGGTGTAAATTAAACGGAGGCTGGGCATGGTGGCTGCACTTGTAATCTCAGTGCTCTGGGAGATTGCAAGAGGGTCACAAGCTTGAGACTACTAGAAAATTCAGTGACTTAGCAAAATTCTGTTTCAAAAAACAAAAAGCAAAAACAAAAAATCAAAAAACCCAAACAAAACCCACCTAAATTCAAAATGGAGAAATATACTTTTTATATGAGTTTTGGTACACACACTATGATTATGGATTGAGTACTGTGCCCTGTAATTCACATCTCATTCAATGTGTTAATTCATTTTGGGCTCCTGTAAAAAATGTTATAGGATGCTTACGTATAAACAATTACATTTCTTTCTTATGATTCTTAAGGATGGAAAGACCGAGATGGAGGTAGTGGAAGATTTGGTGTCTGGTGAGCACCTGTTTCCTGATTAATAGAAGATGTCACCCCATGTTGTCACATGGCAGCAAGGACAAGAGAGTTACAGAGCCTGTGACAAGCGCATCAATTCTATTTTTAAGGGTTCCAGTCTCAGGGTCCAATGACCTTCTGAATCATTACCCCCAATACCCCCAATACCCACACACAGCGTGTTTCTGGAGAATACAATCATTTTGTCCCTAACATATGGGCATGGTTTCATTGAAAATAGAGCATAGCTAATCTCACAGAAAGATCCTTCTATATTATCTCTTTTATTTTTGTACTCATATGCTTCAGCTCTTTTTTATTTTATTTAAAGTATAATAAACATAATGGATATAAAATGGTTTGAGGTTAATATAACAACATGTATAAGCATGCAATTAAATGGCAAAAAAGAAATATTTAGGAATACAGATAGCCTAGGATTGGAGAGTCTCACTAAGAATCTATATTTAAGTTTCACATAAGGAACAGAGTTAATTAATAAGACAAATTAATTAAATGGTTGGTTAGGGGAACTTCTGCATTGACTGATTAAAAAGATTTAGTGGTCAATTTTCATTCTTTCTTACAGTTCACCAACTTTAAACAGCATACAATGTTTTAAATTACAGCATCTAAAATGTAATTACTTTTTTAAACATTTGAGATCTGGTCTATTTTCCTTCATTTCACTTAAATTGTAAAAGTAGTAGAAATTTATTATCAAGAGAAAGACTCAACAATATAAATGAAAGAATGAGAGTTATTGTTTAATTAGCAGTTAGCATCTGACTCCAGATGGTGACGAATTATAGGGCAAATATGAAATTTCATGTAGGAAAGATAATTTTGAGAATTATCAGTACATGGATGAATAAGGTGAAATAAATAAGCCAATTAATGCATATTTTAGGATATTTATATTTGGTGGTACCAGGGATTGAACTCAGGACCTTATATGTGCCAGGCAAGGGATATCACTTGGCTATACCCCAGTCCTAATTAATACACATTTTAACAAGAAGTTATAGGAAAGTGTTTTTGTTTTTTTGTGGTACCAGGGATTGAAGTTATGTTTATCAGGCAAGCATGCAGTGTCACTGAACTACATCCCCAGACCAGTTATAGAAAAATTATTTATCTAAGTATTTATTTTAAATTTGAATTCTACTCTGCATGGCTACTTCATTTCAAAGATATGAGAACTGGGGGGTGGGTGGGTGGAATCTGCTCTATGGATGAAAACATTTCATTTATTCATGAGCTCCTTGATTGATACTGACAATTTTAGGGAAAGGCCTGTGTTTTCTATCAGTCAGGATCATAGAGTTTCATTCATGGGGCTATATTACTGTTTTTACAGATTGAAGGAGTTTTTTAATTTTGAACATCCTCCCACAAAAATAACTAAAAAACCCCCCACATGTCTTATTGCCAGTTCTAGCATGCCTAATCACCATTCACTAAATCTATTTGCTCCATATTTTCCTGCCTTATCTTGCAAGTGTTGAGTTTTGTTTTGGAACTTTCCAACAACTTATTCAGAGGCTCTTCATTAATTTGCTTTTTTTTTTCCCTATTAGTCATAATTTGTGACCATTTTTCTATGCTGAGAAATGTGGAGACAGCTTGTAATAATTGATCACTGCGCTGGATAGTAACACTTGTGATTATTGTATATCTGTACTATAGAATTATTAGCCATCACTCTAATCATTATACACTTACACTATAGAATACTTTAACAGTTAACCAGTTCCAGACTAGTAAAAGGTAATAGTAGTAACTTCCTGACTGAATCCTGTGCTCTGATCCCTGGCTTATCTGATTGCTCCTGATAATGTTCTCAAAGTGTACAACTATCTATCCAAGGGAGATCTGTTGCTGTTTACCTTGCCTATCCCTCCATGGGTCCTTTCTGGTTATGACTTAGTGTTTCCCTTGTGCACTGAGAAATTTCCTCCTATTACTGTTCTCATTAGCATAATTTTACTCATTTCCTTTTTTTGGTCTTTATACGACTCCAATAATAGTACCTTGTATTCTGTTTTTTCAGTTACTTTAATTATTGAACAAGTCACTCAAATTTAGGGAGACTTAAAACAATTGTTAGCTTTGTATGGAACTTTTGAAAAGACTTGGTTGAAAATTCTCTCTTGGATTGTAATGTAGTGATGGTCAGGTTTTGAGGGGACTGTGGTCATCTCAAGGCTCAGCTGGGCTTGATGATAAAAAGTTGACTCATCCATAAAGTGGCAAGTGAAGCTGCTCTCTGGAAATTCATGAGGAGCCGTGAAGTAGAGCAGCTACAGATGGCTTCTTCATGTAGCTTATTTTTCTTTTTAATTTTATTAAGTCACTAAGTGTGAGATGACCTGTACAGTTGTTTTATATCATGCCTTTTGACTACCTCATTGTTATTGAGTTTTTAAGTAAACACTTCAGGGAAGCATGACATAATTACTGAAATATCCACAGGTCTTTCAAGTCACTGAATTTTCATGAACACATAAGCTAGATCGAGATACAGAACATTGCCAGAACACAAAATCTGCCCATCTAGAGCCTCCTCCAAAACACATCCCTCTACTCTTCTTTGTTCAAATACTATAGTTTTGCTTGCGTTTGAGGTAATATTAATGGAATCATACAGTAACAATTTCACCTCAGGCTCATTCACTGGACACTTTGTTAGTGAAAGTCAGTTATGTAACATTTGTTGATTTACTTCCCTTGTTTTATGATTAAGTTTTGACTGTCTGCTCTACTGTTAATGTACATCTCTGTTGCTTTCTGGCTTAGACCAAAAGTATGTCTATAATTCACTTATTAACTCTGATACCTTATCTGTGCATTCCTTTAGGCTTTTGTTTTTGTAACTTCTGTTAATAATGACTTTTAGCATTGTTTCCTGAATATTTTGAAACAGAGAAAATATAACTATATGCACATAGATTGACTTCTTGCAATAGAAATGTGGAGAAGGTGGTGTTACATGTGGATACATTACCGAATCTTCTCTTAGCAGATTCTGTCAGTATGTTTTCCTGAAAGTACATGAATAGCTGAGTTGTCAAAGCTTTTTTGATACTATATAGTTTTAACCATTGGGAATCTTTCAATCAAGAATTAAACTTTAATGAGTTTTATTGGTCATTGGAAACTTACATGTGTTTTATAAATTTTTATATTCTTTGATCAGTTTTCTTTTGGTATGTCTTGTGAATTGTATTTGATGAGCAAGAACTCTGAAAAATAATGAATTCACTAGTTAAGGGTCAAGGTTATGACTGCAATTTTTTTATGACTTTCTTAGAATGTGGCTTCCATTTTATAGCTGTTCTCATGGAATAAGATGAACATTTATTTCCATCAGCAAGGAGGTGGGCCAGAGGCTTCTGTCAATTGTGGTTTTTTTCAATTCATTGTCTTTGCTGAGGCTCGATCCTATGAACTCTGATTCTATCTTATGGTCCAGAGCTGGATCATGTAGACCACTAGTTTTGTGGAGTAGAGAATGTAACTATATTTAGAATAATTGGTATTTAACACAAATCACAGTTTTTTCTGAACAGAAATAAATAAAAGTGAATATTGTGTTATATGATGGTTAATCTTGATTGGCAAGTTGGAAGAATTGAGAGATGTCTTAAAACTTGGTAAAGCATATTTTGGTAAAGTATACCTTTGCAAGTGTTACCACAGATTGTTATTTAAGTCAGCCAACAAGTAGGTAACACCATCCTACAGGGTAGGGCTCTGATGGAGGGTAGAGAAAACTAAGAAGGAAGTCAGGCATGGGGGCACACTCCTGCAGTTTCAGCAACTTGGGATGTTGAGGCAGGAGGAGCTCAAGTTCAAGTCCATCCTGGGCTAGTTAGTGAGGCTCTGTCTGTAAAAAAGGGTGGATATGTAGGTCAGTGGTGGAGCATTTGCGTTGCATACCAGTCCTGGCTTTAATACCCAGCAACAGGAAAGGTAACACAGAAGGAGAGGAAGCTCACATACAGCCACATACTAGATCCTTTCTGAATGATAGTTTGCTATGTCTGCCATTATCCAGGAACATCAGAGTCCAGATTCTTCAGCCTCTGAGTGTAGATTTACACCTGTGACTCTCCATGGGGCTTTCAGGGCTTTGAAATCTGCCTTATTTTGAGGCTTCCAGCTTCTCAGACTGAGCAGTCACTAGTTCCCCTGGCTCTCCAGGCTAGAGATGACCATTGTGTGTGGCTACCATCCTGGTTCTGTGAGGCAATCTAATAATCTAATAATAATAATAATGGAATTCACTAATGCAGTTCCTTAGTAATGTCTCAAGTTGGTTTCACTGGGATAGTGATTCCTATGCAAGTTATTTAATGAAAGCTTCCTCAGTAGAAACCAGAAAGGAAGTGAGGGAATTATAAGGGGGAGGTAGGATATAAGGAAAGAGCTCTCAAGGAGTTGTCTTTCTTTGAAACAAGAAGATGAGACTTTCGTACTTTCTTATATTAGGGTTTTTTCCCTTCTATCTGCCTCTCGATTCAGTGTTTTATGTGTCTAGCTCGCTCTGAGGCAGGTGGCTCTGATTGGTAGGAAGCAAGCTCTGCAGAAGGCACAGCTGTAGGCTATCAGCAACCAAAGTACAGAATCAGGGTCTGATAAAGGAAATCAGGGCAGGTTCCAAGCATATTTGATAACAAATCTGTGAAGTTTTGTTCTCTCTAGAGATTTTCCTCTGTCTTTTGCTTTCCTTGGTTTCCTCTGTCTCTGCGGACAGAGGAAAGAGAATGGCTTCTGGTCCAATTCTTCTGTTGCTTCTTTTTCAGTGAGGTTTCAGGAAGATTTCTTTTCCAGGAGTTCCACAGCTTTTAAAGCCCTCTTCCCACAGATGAAATTTGAGGGACTGACAGATGACCATAAAGTTGAAATATGGCATGATATGGCAATCAAGTCTGGAGTTTAGTTGGCACAATACTCCCTCAAATACTTATTTGCTTCCACTCATTTTCATATGTAAACAACTACAGTTAGGATATTTTGTAAACATAATATTTAAGCACGAATATTGCCTGGTTTTATATCCTGGCCTTCTCAAGGATACATGGAGTTTCACTTCTTGGTAATGGCATTTACTTTGGTCTTATCTATTCATTATAAAAGAGAGGAGCAGTCTACATATCCTTATAGGTAGCTTCAGTTTTCCTTCTTTTAAGCTTGATATATTGGTTAAGTTATATCACATGTGAGCAAAGGATAACTGATAATATTATTGCATTGTTTTATTGAGTGTTGAATTTATTACAGTAGCAATTCAAAATGTTTTGTATGGAATTATTTCATCCTTCTAAGAAATCTACAAGGAAAGTTTAAAAGGTCATATGTCCAAAAGAAACTGAGTTGTCTTAGATAATGTACATTTAGTAGGAAACCATTTTTCCTTATATTTTCATTTGAATTTTTCTGATCCAGATTATGATCATGCCCATCAGAACTACCAAAATAGCAACTTTCATGTTTTCTGTAGTAGTCTGGAGTGTCCCCCAAGCCCTCATGTGCTCAGCTATGGGCTTTGGAGGGTGGTTGGATCATGGGAGTAATCCTATTCCACTGTTTAGTTTAGCTAATTAGTGTGCTGTGCGCAAGAAGAGCTTTGTTGAAAGAGGTAGTTTATAGGGGTGTAATCCAGAAGTGTGCATCTTTCTCTCCATCTTTTCCTTTCTCTGCTTCCCAGTAACCATGAAAACAGCATCTCTCCAGGCCCAGGTTCTTTCACTACCCCTTTCCTGCTGTGGAGTCAGCCAGACATCTATGCTCTGAACTCTAAAAAAAATGAGCAAACACAGTCCACTACTCTAAGTGGTACATGCTGTGTATTTTGTCTCAGAATTGAGAAAATGACTGACAGATTTTAGTACCAGGACTGGGGTTGTTACTGTGACTACCTGATCATATGGTGAGGCAGCCTTCAGAACTGGTTCACAGGAAAAGAGTTTAGAGACGCCAGTTAGAGAAGCCCTAGAATGCGATAAACCAGTCTTAATGGGAGGGTCTGGCTGGAGCTCAGAAAGCCAGACTGTAAGGACCAGGCTCAAGACATTTCCACTGGGAAGAACAGCTCAACTGGGAGTATAAGTTGCAACCATGTGTATTACTCTTTGATAGAATATTTGCCTAAATTTTGCTCGTGTCCTGAGACCTTGCAGAAGATTTGAGATTAAGTGACAAAAAAATTAATCTAGCCAGGAAAATTTCAAGGTATCCTTCTGTTCTACCTGTGGTATGGATATTTCTAGCTTCTTTCAGGCACATTTACACGGAGAAGCAGAAGTTAAAAATCATTTAAAAACTTTTCAGTTTTTCCAGAAATGAAGCTCTTACAAATTTAGATGAAAGGGCAGCATGGTTGCTGAAAAGATTAGCCTTAAAAACACATCAAGCTCTTTGCATCCAGACAACAGTAACAATGACTTGAGGTCATTTTAGGAGCTACTTTTCACTGGCTCAATGGTGTAAATTCCTTTGAAAAATTTTTCTTTGAGAAGAGAGTTCCAGGCACCTGCTCGAGAAAATACAGGTAGAATATTGTATGGTGCTGGTTATATGGACATGCAGAATGCAAGAGCTATGGGGTTAGGGAGGTTTTTACCTACCTTTCAAAAGAAGGTTTAGTAGGTTGGGCAGTATTCCCAGGAAAGAGAAGTGCTTGAAGGAAGCTGTGAGAAAGAAGCCAAAGATGCAGTGTACTCCCTCAGAAGAATTGCCAGGAACAAGGAACATTTGCTGAGGAAGCCACAGGCAGTGGGCAAAACCCCCACAAGAAAGAAGCCAGGAGGGCTGCAACTGCCAATGTCATAGGCAGGGAGACAATTTCTTTTCTTTTCTTTTCTTTTTCTTCTCTGAGCTGTTTTACTACTCTGTAAGGGAAAGAATAGGATTAGTAATATGTATGTGCCTTGCCTTACAAATGCAAATTATATCCAGTGGAGATGAGGTTAACATTACAGCAGATATTGATCAGGTTTGCATCTAATCAGAGGTCCATTTCAGCCTTCCTGTTGGCCCACCCATATGTTCAGTTCTCCTTTGAACTAGCTGCAACATCTTCCTGGCTTCCTCTTTTTGTCACTGAAATCTTTATTGGTACATTACATATACACATCATGATTGCACTCAACAATGAGAATTTGTACCAGTAGATGACACAACTTAATTCTCATTTTTTCCCCATAGTTCTACCCACCCTACCAACCCTACCTCCATATACATAAACTTTAATTTCTTTCTTTTTTGTTATAATCTCATTATTTTTCCCCCTTCACCCTATTTTGCTTAGAGTATTTTCTATTTCACAATATATAATATACATTCTAGAACTAATTTACATCTTTATTTTCTCATATCAGAGAAAAGATGTGATATTTACATATCTGTGACCTATTTATTTCACTTATGAGGATGTCCTCAAGATATGTCCATTTAAATTTATTGTGATTTAAATTTATCATTTTTTATGGCAGAGTAATACTCCATTCTGTAGAACCACAGCTTTTTTATCCAGTCTCCAGTTGATGGACTTTTTGGTTGTTTCCAAGATTTAGCAATCACAAACTGAGCTGCTATAAAAATACTAGCAAACAGAATACAGAGAGTCATCAAGAAGATCATACACCCTGACCAAGTTAGATTCATCCCAGGGATGCAGGAACCTTTCAACATATGTAAATCAATAAATGTAATACACTACATTCACAGACTCAAGGATAGAAAACATATGGTCATCTCAATAGGTGAGGAAAAAGCATTTGACAAAATCCAACACCCATTTATGATCAAAATGCTGCAGAAAATTATAATAGATGGTCTGTATCTCAAACTAATAAAAGCTATTTATGAGAAACCAACAGCCAGCATCACCTTAAACAGTCAAAAACTGAAACCTTTCCCACTAAGATCAGGTACAAGACAAGGATGTCCACTTTAACCACTCCTGTTCAGTATTGTGCTGGAAACCTTAACCACAGCAATTACGCAAGACAAAGAAGTAAAAGGAATAAAGATAGGAAATGAAGAAGTTAAATTGTCATTATTTGCTGATGACATGATACTCTATCTAGAGGATCCTAAAAACTCAACCAAGAGACTGCTAGACCTAATTGCCAAATTTAATAGTGTAGCTGGATACAAGGTTAATGCTCAAAAATCAATAGCCTTTATATACACAAACAACAGATTCACTGAGCATGAAATTGGGGAATCAATCCCATTCACAGTATTATCCAAAAAAACGAAGTATCCAGGAATTTATCTAACAAAGGAGGTGAAAGACCTCTACTCTGAAAATTATAGCACTCTGAAAAAAGAGATAGATGATATTAGAAAATGGAAAGACATTCCTTGTTCCTGGGTTGGAAGAATCAATATCGTCAAAATGGCTATCCTCCCACAACAATTATACAGATTCAATGCAATCCCAATTGAACTCCCACTGGCATATTTCATAGATCTAGGGAGATGATTTCTTCCCAAAACTTGACTCAAGTGCTGGACATGAAGTGATGGAATTTAATGTTTGCTCTGATGATTTTGGTCTCAGTTTGTTCTGATTTCTGTCTATCCCTTTACTTCTCCCTCTTGGGAGGGGAATGTTTAGCTGTGTTTCTTGCATCTCAGATGATACTTAAGAGTTGGACTTTTCAATAATGTTGAAACTTAAAATATCGAAAGTACTTAGTGATAGACTCAGTGTATTTTGCATAAAGAGAATGCTCATGAGTGTTGGGGGGCTTTCATCATTTTGAGATAGAGACCATTTACTCCAATTTTTTAAGATATTTTTAAAAATCATAAATGAATGTTGGGAGCTTTTCTACATCTGTTGAAATAATCACGTATTTTTTGTTTCTGGCTGTTAACACAGTCTCTTACATTTCTTGATTTACATATATTGAACCATCCTTGCATCCCTGGGATAAACCCAACTTGGTCAGAGTGTATAATCTTGCTGATATTCTATATTCTGTTTGGCAGTGTCTTAGCGAAGATTTTTACCTCTGTGTTTATTAGGGAGATTGGCAGGCGGTTTTCTTTTTTGATTGAGTCTTTTTTTTGCTTTTGAAACCAAGGTAATGGTTGCTTTAAAAAATGAATCTGTAAGGGTTGGGGATTTAGCTCAGTGGTACTGGTGCCAGTTTTGCAAGCGCAAGGACCCAGGTTGGCTCCCTGGTAACCATATACAATACTGGGTGTGGAGACTCACGCCCAGCAACAATCAGCACCACATACCACAGTGCTGGGTGTGGTGGCTCATGCCTGTAATCCCAGCATTTGGGTGGCAGAGGCAGGAGGATTGCTGTGATGTGAGTATGAGTCTGAGCTCAGGGCCAGCCTAAACTACAAAGCGAGACTCTGTCTCGAAGAAAAAAAAATCTGTAAGTACTGTTTCCTTTTCAATTTCATTAAAGAGTTCAAGAAGTAATGGTATTAGCTCTTCCCTGAATTTCTTGTACAATTCAGCAGTGAAGCTATCCAAACCAGGACTTTTCTTTGTTAGTAAGGTTTTAATTGTGTTTTCAACTTCACAGATTGATATTGACATACATAGAATTTTTATAACTTCATTCAACTTTGGAAGTTCAAATGTTTCTAGAAATCTGTCCATTTCTTCTGTGTTTTTCATGTTATTTGGGTACAGCTTGTCAAAGTCTTTATTGATTATCCTTTGAGCTTCTGTTGGATCTGTTGATTTTACCTTTTCATTCTGAATTGCATACATTTGAGCCCTTTCTTTCCTTTTTGATAAAGTTTGCTAAAGGTAAGTCAATTTTATTTATTCTTTTGAAGAACCAACCCTTCCATTCATTGATTTTTTTTGTATTGATCTTAGTCTCTGTTGCACTTCTCCCCAATCCTTAAAATTTCATGCTTGGCATGAGTGATTTAAGGCTGAGCGTTAGATTGTTTATTTGAGCTTGCTCTGTTTTCCTAGTATGATCATTCATTGCTATGAATTTCTCTTCTAGTAATGCTTTCACCATGTCCCATAAAATTTCTGTATGTTGTACTGATATTATTATTTAAGTGTAGAAACTATCTAATTTCTTCTTTTATTTCCTCTGTGATCCATTGGTTGTTCAGGAAGGTGTTGTTCAATTTCCATATGTTTGTGAAGTTATTGTGACTACTGCTATTGATCTCCAATTTCACTGCACAGTGGTCTGGTAATATATAGGGGATAACTTCAACTCCTTCCCTTTACTTAAAAAAATTTTTATGAGCTAGCATGTGGTCTGTCTTTGGAAATGACTCACGTGCAGCTGAGAAGAATGTGTATTCTGGTTTTGTGGGGTGAAATAGTCGGTGCACATCTATTAAGTTCCTTTGTTCAAAAGTTTGGCTCAGTTCTAGTATTTCATTGTTGATTTTTTGTATAGTTGATCTTTCTATTTGTGATAGTGGGTATTCAGGTCACCCAGTAGTATTGTATTAGTGCTTATTTGGTTTTCATTTCCATTACTCTTTGTTTTACATAGCTGGGTAACTAGTATTTGGTGCATACATATTTATGATTGTCATCTTTTCCTCTTGGATTACTCCCTTTACAAGGGTGTGGTGACCTTTATTGTCTCTCTTGTTTAGTTTTGGTTTGAAATATATTTATTTTGTCTGCAAATAATATAACCTCTCCTGTTTTTCTTTTTCTTTTTTTTTTGGTTTGTTGTGTGTTCCTATCACATAGAGTTTAATTTATTTAAAATATTTTTCTGCATCACAAGTAGAACATTTATTTATTTATTTATTTATTTATTTATTTATTTATTGAGACAGGGTTTCACTTCGTAGTTCAGGCTGGCCCTGAACTCACTATGTAGCCCAGGTGAGCCTCAAACTCATATCACAACAATCCTGCCTCTGCCTTGCAAATGCATGAGTCATCATGTATGACAACAAGTGGCACCTTTAATCACAAACTAACCAGTAAATTTTTTTCAGTGAAGTAGTTGATTATTAACTTGATCTAACATCAAACCTCAGAGCACAGAAAAGTGAAGACAAAATCTCATTGTAACACCAAAGTGAGAAAAAGTATAAAAATCTGAAAAAACAAAAGATTTGGCTTCTGATATGTAAAATAAGATTAAATGAATATAAGGTGAAAGGGGACAATGTTGAGATTGTAACAAAAAAGTAAGGAAACAAATTTTATATATATGGGGGGGTGGTAGGGTGGGTGGGGCTATGGGAAAAAATGAGAATTAAGTTGTGTCTTATACTGGTACAAATCCCCATTATGGAGTGCAATCATGATATGTATATTTAATGTACCAATAAAGATAATGAAAAAAAAAGATTAAATGAATAAATTAAAAAGAAGACCTAAATTTAAGCTAAGGGTTTTCAAGCTTAAATAATCCAAGTGAGTCATGGAGCTTTGGGTAAAAATAAATTTTTAAACTTCAAGCTCAGGTTCTAATTTTGTTAAATGAGGTAGGGGCCCTATCTTTTTATTTTTGAATTTAAAGAATAGATTCCAAGTAATTCTGATGATTAAGCTTTGGTATCACTAATGTAACTGTTAGTCTTTGGACTTTACTTTTTTTTTAAGATTGTTTATTTAACTCTTCTGAGAATGACAATAATCACAGCACACAATGGTCAACTTATAATTGAGCCGTCTTTTCTAGATATTAAGAAGAAAAAATTCAACAAAATACTCGCCTTCTTACTGTCTCCTTATCACTTCATTCTCTTTAAAATTTCTTTTTAGGAAACATATCCCAAAGCACAATTTGTCTTTTGCCTATCTTCAAAAGAGTACACTTTAAATGTGACAGTAATAAATAAAAAGGATTTTACAAAAAGGAAATAAAGCTTATGCATATAGGGGGTGGGAGGTTGCAGGGTGGGTGGGAGAAGGTGAGAAATGAGAATCAAGCTGTGTCATATTCTGGTATAAACTCTCAGTGTTGAATGTGTTGATGTGTATTCATAAAGTACCAATAAAAACTTGAATAAAAAAGAATGCATTTTAATCTTTTATGTTTTGCTTCTAGGTTTAGATTACCTTGCTTTGTAGAGTTAGAAAAAAGTAGTAGATACCCCTCTATCTCATGCTTGCATAGGAATATTTCATAATAATAGACTCTAATTTCTTTATAATCTCTTTTGATCCCTCTTTGTCCTATTTCTAAAGGAAATCTTCTTACTTCTGTTGTTTATTCCTTTTCTCTTCATCAACTGCAACTATTTTTAGCAACTCTGATTTTTATGTGATCTCATTTTTATAATTTGGAATTTGATCAAAGCTATTAAAAAGGAGCAGATGCTTCCTGGAGAGCACTGTCATACTTTGTTTTAGGGATGGTTTCACATTGTCATCATGGATTTCTAAATTTTTCTAATTATTTACCATTGTGTATATTTTATTTTGCTTTGAAATAAACTGATATTATTTCTTCTAATCTTAAAACACTAAATTATTGAACTAAATGAAATTGTCATGTTTCAAGCTTTAAAAATAATTAAATATTAGAAAATTTTATATGATCCAAGCTAATGTACTCAATGATTTAATATAATTAGCTTGAAGCAAATTAAAAACAATTTTGTGCTGGGGATTTAGCTCAGTGGTTCCAGCACCTGTCTTTCAAGTGCAAGGACTGCAGTTCAGTCCTCAGTAACCACATATAATACCAGGTGAGGTGACTCATGTCTACCAGCAATCAATACCACAAATCACAGTGCTGGGCATGGTGGCTCATGCCTGTATTCCCAGCATCTAGGAGGCAGAGGCAGGAAGATTGTTGTGAGTTTGAGGCTGAGCTCAAGGCTAGATTGAACTATAGAGTGAGACCCTATCTCAAAAAAAAAAAAAAACAAAAACAAAAAACAAAAAACAAAAAACATAAAAACAATTTTTAGTGTTATCCAAATGTATGAAACATAATTGTTCTTAATGTGTTCACCCTCTAGCACATAGTTCTTCTCTTTTAAAAAATATAACCAATATCTATAGAAACTTGTTTTCTTTTCTAAATGGAAAATATTTTTGTCTTAAATGCTTTCATTTAGTATAGACTACTCATAGGTACAACTTAGATTCATATGCCATCACGTTGTTCTGAAATCAGGTAAATCATTCTATTTTATTCTTTTTTTTGAGGTTTTTTGAGACAGGGTCTCACTTTGTGGTTCAGGCTGGCCCTGAGCTCAGCCTCAAACTCACACCACAACAATACTCCTGCCTCTGCCTCCCGAGTGCTGGGATTACAGGCATGAGCCACCACACCCGGCACTGAGGTATGTAGTACTGGTTGCTGTTGTTATGTGTTTACTGGGGATCGAACCCGGGTCCTTGTTCTTGCAAGACAGGCGCCGGAACCACTGAGCTATATCCCTGGCCACTCCATTTTATTCTTTATGTGTACAGAACTTACACAGTTGTTTGTGAGCATGAATTGATTTTTAGGTAAGAAATTACTATGATTATTATTGATACAATAACATTAATAAAGGTTTTTTTAAGAGTGATTGTTTTATGTGCTATATTATGTAAAGAAGGTATTCATCTTATATTCTCAATGCTTGTGACTAGTAAGTACTGTAAATGAACAGATCAAAAGAGTAGGAGGAATGGTTTAGTATCTAAAACCTAAAAGCTTATTTTAATAAGATTTCAAATTAGGAAATCTTATGATAGCCTTGGAGGTGTGTCTGCACCAGAGAAGTTCCTGAACTTGTGACTGTCAAGATGAATTTACAGTTTTAATAGCTCAACATTTCTCGCTTCCCCTTATTTATGTTACTTTCTATGTAACTCTACTATGAGCAGGATAGTCTGCCACTTCTGTTGATTCTCAGTCCTCTGTGTAACTTGCTTTGACCATTAGAATGAAGTAGAAGAGATAGTGTGCCCACTTCAAGGCCAGGACCCCTGAGTTTTACACATAACTACTTTCACACAACAGAAAAATCCCCAGAGAAGTGGTTCTCAGCTGAGGGAGCTCTTACTCCCAGGGGAATGTAGTAGTATCTGGAAATATTTTTTGTTGCCACAACTTTGAGGATTTTACTGGTAAATAGTGAGTAGAGGAAAAAGATATTGCTGAACATCTCCCAAAGAAGAGTATGATTTGATAAACAAAAAAGAATGTGCAATCTAAAATACCAATAGTGTTAAACAGGAGACACCATCTGTCATTACCATGAAAAGGATATAATTGGACTAGCCCTTAAGTCCTGAGGGTGGGTGTGAGGGGGTGAGAGACATATGGAGTAAAACTAACTTGCAAAAACATGAGCAAGCACAGTCAAAACTCAACCAACACTAAGCCTGGTCTCTAATAAGAACTGTTAATTTAATAACTGAGTATAAAGGGAATTGTTACACAGCAACCACTAACCAATGCAACTTTCCAACAAACAAAAGGTGGAGAATGAATAGCAGAGTTACAGTCAATATGCCACATTAACTACTTACTAAAAGTTAATGAATATTTGCCTTTTCTGTGATTTTTTTCATTTTTTCCTACTCTCTGAGGACAAATAGGAAAGGGAGACTTATCTTTGCATTCTCAAGCCCATACTGAAAGAGAAAAAGAGGCTTAAAATGATACAATTAATCTCAAGTGAAAAGACACTGTAGTTAAAGAGGTATATTTTTAATAATCAAAAGCTAGGAAGACAAGGGCAGTAGGAAGGTGAGCAGGAAACTAGAAAAGAAAAACAGAAGCTTAATCCTCAATGCAGAGGGGAAAATTGAATTTTTCTACTATATGTGTTGGAGAGAGCACTAGAAGGAGCTCATTCTGACTATTCTCAAATAAGAATTTTCCACTTCCCTGCTGACTGAGCAAACCACACAGTTCCTCAGTTCTGTCTAAGTTGGAACTGATGAGCACCTGCTTGGATTTTCCCCTTTCACCAAGCAGAGTTGGGGCTTGTATTTATTTTTGTAGTTATATTATAAATGTAATCATGGTTCTCTTGTTATGTTTATCCCATATTCTAGTTTTACCTGGGACATATTTATCTAAATATTTCATTCTAAATATTTTAACATTTCTAATTTTTTCATCTTTTATTCTCTGCCAATTCCATTTGCAATCAACAGTGTGATTTTGGCCTAAACTTATGCAATATTAGAAATACGTTTTTCCTTCCTCTGTAGGTATCCAGTGTGTTTTCATAGCATCAGTGCAGGATTTTGTAGCTGAAGATTGCTTTAAGTAGTTGGAGTAGTTATCATCTTTACTGTGGAAGCATTAAACGTGGCACAGAAAGTAGACCCAATGGGACTGCCAATGATACCCACCTCCTGGTATTCATATCTGCTAAAACATTCTGCAGAAACAGGATGGAATTCACCCCAAATTTGATTCACATGTCAAGACACGATTGCACACATAGATCAAGAGAGCATGAGAAGACTACTTAATAAAATGTCATCTTAAACTGGGTTTAAGACAGCAAGGAAAGAAGACTTGGCTTGGGGTTGTTACCGTGGTTATGGGTGGGCCAGGGGCCAAGGTCTGTGTGGAGTTAACTTCCCTCTGGTTGCAAAAGAAGGAGTGAAGAAACTTGCTTATGGACTTATCCAATTATGGGCCAAGAAGGAAAGATGAAACACAGAGCTGTTTTCAGCCAAACATAAAAAATGTAGCCAGATAAATTATCATCATATCTTGAATTCAGAGTATCATCATAGCCTGAATATGGTGGACCCCTGATTTGTTTTGAATCTACAGAATAGAGAAAATGTGATTGGACTTTACTTTAGTGTTAGTGTTGATTCATGTGGTGAAGGCGATGGAGTATTACTTCCATAATTATAGTAAAATATATATGTTACACATACACATATTACTAAGCATGTACACACACATTCTTTCTCTGCCTTTTTCTCCTCACCTGCCTCTCCTGCTGGTCTGGAAGAAGGGAGCTGCTCTGTTGTGAACTTCCTACAGAAAGGGCCCCCTAACAGGAAATTGTGGATAGTTTCCAGGAGCTGAAGGCCTCCATCTTCTGGTCTCAAGGAACTAAATGCTGCCAACAACTACATTCACCTGATCATGTGGGAGAACTCTAAGTCTCACAAGAAGCCCTAGTCCAAATGATACTTTGAAAATAGTTTGTGAGACTTTGAAACAGGGAACTCAGTTAAGTCTTACCCAGCATCCTGATCCACAGAAACCATGTGATAATTGATATGTTGTTTTACGTTATAGTCATAGTAAAATGTTATGTAGCAACAAATATTATACCAAGATATAGTAATTCCTTTCCTAATCTTCCTTTTAATCTTTTGATATGATATGTTGATTTGCATGTTACTTATAGAACTATATTTTTATTTTGTTTGCATAGGTAGAAGATCAGTCAAAAGTACAGGGTCTTAAACAGTGGTGAGTTTCAGAATAGAATACAAGGAAAAGAAATTCAAAATGTATTGAAGTAGGCTGCCAGTAGCCTATGATCTGAAGGAGGGCTGAGTTGTGGGAGCAAAAGAGATTCCACCAAAGGACAGTCGGTAAATAGTGTGCCCTTGGTAATTAGACAAAGGCAGCAAAGAAGACAGAGGAATGATAGAAAATGTCGATGTTTTTGAGAGAGGGTGATGTGGACAGTAAACTATTGATATAAACCAGCAAATCAGAGGGAAAGATTAGCTCAGGGAGATCACAAGATTACTTTTATATTACATATGCTGACTTTGATTTGAGGAAAAAGACCCTTGAGCTTCAGGACTGAAGTTCACTGTTCCTACATTTCTCAGATACTCACTGGGTACCTTTCAGGGGTTCTGGGATTTTAACAACTCCTGCACAACTAATGAGTGAACAGTTCCTCTGAGCTGATCAGATTGTCCTTGAGGCGGATATGAACATGGGGACGTTCATGAAGGTTATAGTTCCTGTGACAGAGAAGATCACTGTGCTGGGAGGTCTGAAGTTTGAGAGTTCCTGTCTTTCAACACTCCATTTAGGTGACGTCAACTAAGTAGAGCAGCCCCTTATTCCTGGCTCCCACAGTCCTGCTGTCCCTGAAAAACTGTAGAACAAACAGCACCTGCCTCTTCCAATGCAATTACTTATCAGTGTATGTGCATGTGTCTGTTTTCTTAAAAGAATGTGGTTCCTTGAGTTTCAAGCAACTTCTTTTTTGTCACCGTTGTATTCTTAATGACTTGCACCACCAGAATATGTGCTCAGGAAATGTTCGTGTGGTATATTATGGTTGGTGGGGGAATGGATTGTCACATTCTGTATCATATCATGCAGTGGACTAAGCATCTGTGTCTCCCTCAAACTGGTGTGTTAAATTCCCAACCCCCAATGTGGTGATACTAGACAATAGGTCCTTTATGAGTTCATGAGACCATGGGGTGGAGTCCTCATAAAACACACTGGGGCTTTTGAGACTCCACAAAATGCTCTGCTTCTTTCCATGTGTGCTAACACACAATACATTAGCAATCTGCAGTCTGGGAAAGAGCCTCATCAGAACCCAATCACGCTGCTACACCCTGACCAATGATTCCCAGGCTCCTAAATTATGAGAAATAAGCTTTTTCATAAGAACCATCCATTTCATGACATTTGTTTTAGCAGGCTGAACTAACAAAGAACTGAGGAAGACTTGTACATCAAGAAACTTAAAATGCTAACTCAAACTGACTTAAGGAAATTAATTTATCTCCTATAACTAAAAGTCCAGAATTGAGGAGGTTCCAAGTGTGGACATTGCAACAACAGCCATTTTTTCCCCTTTATTCTCTTACTTGTACTTTTTTGTAAGCTTATTTCAATTGTTTCAAGCATTTCTTTTTCCAATATTCTCCTAAATAGAACTGCAGTGTTATCATAAATAAAAACACAGCTTGTTACTCTTCTGGATTTTCAACAAAGACCAGCCACCAGCCCAGAAACACTCTAGCAGCTCTTCCTTCTTGTTTCACTGGACATAGTTGTCACCCATCAAGGACTAGACCAATCTCTGGAAGGACACTGGACAACAGTTTGCTGTTGACAGAGTTAGCACAAAAAATACAGATATCAACTTAATTTGAATTTCATATATTCAAATATTATATACTTAAGATAATGTTTAAGATATAGTTAAGGTAATATTTAAGTAAGCATCCATATTTTATCTAGCAACTCTAACAAGAGTACCTTGAGGATAACATATTACAGATTGATTTTTTTTTAAGGTTTTTTTGAGACAGGGTCTCACTTTGTGGTTCAGGCTGGCCCTGAGCTCAGCCTCAAACTCACATCATTGCAATCCTCCCGCCTCTGCCTCCCGAGCGCTGGGATTACAGGCTTGAGCCACCACACCCGGCACTGTGGTATGTGGTATGGTTGCTGCTGGGGTGAGTCTCCACGCCCAGTATTGTTATGTGGATACTGGGGATTGAACCTGGGTCCTTGTGCTTGCAAGACAGGCACCAGAACCACTGAGCTAGATCCCCGGCCCCTACAGATTGATTTTTTGATGCCCTGGGTCATTTTGCTTACTGGAAAAGAGGCCACATATTTTATGGATGACAGTAAGAATAAGAGTCAGATTTCTTCACGCTCCTGTTTATGAGCAGGCCAGGAAATTGAAGTAATGTTTCAGTAACTTTGGATGTAAAGGGCCACAGAGTAAATATTTTATGTTTTTCAAATCTTATGGACACAAGTCTCTGTTGCCTTTACTCCTTTCTGCTATTATAACTTGAAATCCATCCTAGAGAACATAAATAAATAATTGTAGATATGTTAGAAAGACCACTTTATTTATAAATACAAATAGATAGCCAGATTTGACTTGTAGTCTCAATTTTGCCAACACTTGATTAAGACTCTCTATAGAAACTAATGGTGAGACATTGTGTGTGCTTGCAATATCAAAACTTATCTTTAATTCTTCATGTCTGATTTTATATCACATTGTGCTAGACTGAGTTGGTGAGCTGAAAAATTTACATGTAGCTCATATAACTATATGAAACTGGGAAGTCCTAGGAAAATTTTCTTTGTTTTTAATGCTGCCCATATGACAGTGCCTTATTAAACAGAATTACCTTTATTGTATGTGCTCCTGGAGTGAGCACAAGCACTGTCCTTTTATATGGAGAATAAAGTGTGGCATGAAGATGAAATGGCAGTAAATGTCTGGACTCCAACAGAAGAAACAAGAACCATTGTCCTTAATCCAAAGAATCTGAAGTACTGCAAGTAAAACGAGGACACTGAAAATTTAAAACAAAATAATATAAATGTCACTTGTGCTAACAGCAACAGATCCTAAGAACACAAAGGTATAAGTGAAATTTTTAAAATTAATTCTATACTGGTCCATTTTACATACACATCATGATCACAAACAACATTGACAGTTTGTAGCAGTGCATGACAGGACTTAATTCTTATTTTTCTCCATTCCTCTGCCCACCCTACCACCCCTGGCCCCTATATACATTAGCTTTGTTTCTTTTTTTACCACTGAATTTTTTCTTGCCTTTTCTTGTTTACTCCTACCTCCTTTTCCCTTTGAATATTTTCTGTATCACAACACATGTCATACATTTCAGAATTCACTTCCACCTTTTATTTCTCATACCAGAGAAAAGATATGATATTTCCCCATCTGTAACCTATTTGTTTCATTTATGAGTATGTCCTCAGGGTACCTAAAAACTCAACCAAAGACTGTTAGACTTAATTGCCAAATTTAGCCGAGTAGCTGGATACAAGGTCAACTCTCAAAAATCAATAGCCTTTGTATAAACAAACTCACTGAGAGAGAAATTATGGAATCAATTCCTTTCACAATAGCATCTAAAAAAATGAAATATATAGGAATCAATCTAAACAAAGGGGGTCAAAGAGGTCTACTCTGAAAACCACAGCACTCTGAAAGGGGAGATTGAAGAAGACAGCAGCAATTGGAAAGATGTAACCTGTCCTGGGTAGGAAGAACCAATAGCATCAAAATGGCCATGCTGTCAAAATTATTATGTACATTCAATGCAATCACAATTGAAATACCAACAGCACATTTCATAGAGCTATAGAAAATAATTCAAAATTCATCTGAAACCACAAGAGACCTAGAATAAGTAATTCTAAGCAAAAAGGTCATGGCAGGGGGTATCACAATACCCAACTTAAAACTATGCTACAAAGCCACAATGATAAAAATAGCATGGTACTGGCAAAGAAACAAACCTGAGGATCAGTGGAACAGACTAGTAGATCCAGAAATACCATCAGACATATTAAGCTACCTCATCTTTCACACCTTCCTCAATGGAGTAAAGATAGCCTCTTTAACAGATGATGCTGGGAAAACTGAGTTTCAACCTACCAAAGACTAAAGACTTTCTCCATCCACTAAACTAAAATCAAAGTGGATTAGGTACCTAAATATCAAAACATAAACACTTATTCTGCTGGAAAACAGGTTAGGTAGAACTCTTGCAGACACTGGCATAGGAAAGACTTTATGAGCAAAACCTCTGCAGCACGAGAAGTAGCAGAAGGAATCATCAACCGGAATCTCATGTTATTAACACCTTCCGCACAACAAGAGAGACCACCAGCAGAGAGAACAGACAACCTACAATATGGGGAAAAAAAATCTTTACCAGCTGTTCCTCAGACAAAAGGCTGCTCTCTAGAGTAGATAAATAACAAAAAAAACCTTAGGGCCCCCCCCCCATTTGAAGACCCTATTAAAAAATGGGCATCTGAAATTACCAGACATTTTTCAGATGAAGAAGTAAAAGTAGCCTCGAAACTCATGAAGAAATGTTCCAACATCATTGGTCATTCAAGAGACGCAGATGAAAACAGCACAGATATTCCATCGTACTCCGCAAAGAAGGGCTGCTATCACAAGTCAATTAATAACAAAGGCTGGGGGAAGGCTATGGCGAGTAAGGAACCCTTCTCTGCTCTTGGTGGGAATGTAGACTGGTGCAACCACTGCGGAGATTTCTTACAATACTAGAATTAGAGATCCCATTTGACTCTGAGAGGCATATACATGGAAGAATTAAAAGATTTATATCACAGCGACATATGTGCATCAATGTTTACAGCAGCTCAATTTGTGAGAGCTAAACCTTGGAAACAGCCCAAATGCCTATCAAGAGGTGCCTGGATAAAGAAGATGTGGTTTTTCTATAAAATGGAGTATTACTCAGTCAAAAGTGAAATTTTTGAATAAATAGATATTCAAATGTAACATGAAACAGAAGCATTAAATCCTATCTAATTCATGATGATGTAAAAGATTAATTGGGCTATGTCTCTGGAAAACAGGAAAAAGTATGACCTTACATAAGAATAAATGTGAAGAAGGGGCAGTAATAGCTATGTTCCTGAGATAATATAATTTTTATGTAGAATATATAATAAAAATGGTAGGAGAAATTGTTTCTGAACTGCAAATGATTGGTAATAGAAATTTCTGGAAATTTTTTCTATGTAGTTACCCTCAGAAGATAATTTGAAACACTTTATAAAATACTCAAATAGATTAAAAATGATTTAAATTCTTATTTATTTCAGATCTCTTTGTACAAAGTTAACTTCCAGAAAAAATAAAATTTAGCAGCCACAAATCTTTGCACAGCCAAATTTATTTTCTTTTGTGAAGTGTGTAGTAAGATTTAGGTGGTCGCTGAAATAAAAACACATCTTCTATCAAGTTACCCTTTCCTAATATCTGCCTTTAAATTACTGAATTGAAGTTAAGAATCTGTAAGTGAATACAGATGGCGCCTTTCAATTTTAGAATCTAAGAATTAGAAATACAACTTGCAATAAAAATTTAAGTTTAAAAATATCTAATAAATTATGTAAATAATTATGACATTTGCTCTCAAATTTAAACATGTAATAATTTTTTTTTTTTTTTGAGACAGGGTCTTGCTTTGGAGTTCAGGCTGGCTCTGAGCTCAGCCTCAAACTCACAACAGTCTTCCTGCCTCTGCCTCCCGAGTGCTAGGATTACAGGCGTGAGCCACCAAGCCTAGCACTGTGGTATGTGGTATTGATTGCTGCTGGGCATGAGTCTCCACACCCAGTATTGTATGTGGTTACTAGAGGATTGAACCTGGGCCCTTGCACTTGCAAGATTGGTGCCAGGACTACTGAGCTAAGTCCCCGGCCCAAACATGCAATAAATTGCATAGGAATCTGCATATGGGAAAGTTTTTAATAGATTTTGTGATAGCTATATTTGTCTATGCCCCTGAATTATATTACAAAAAACAAGGAATATTGCATGGAAGTGATGAAGTGTGGCTAGGTAGGTACAAAAAGAAAATAGAAGCTTTGAGATTTTCTTTAAATAATTTTAAACAAAAATTCTATTTGTTTTATTTTAAAAATTAGATAAGTAAAATTTGTTTAGAAACACAAGAGTAATGGATAAAATTAAGATCAGAAACAAGTAATTTAAAATACTAGAAAAGTTATAAAATAAGTTCTTTGCATAGTCAGAAAGCCAACTAGAAAGAGAATACAAAACCAAAATCCTATTAAAAAGAAATATTCCACATGAAGGCAGTGATGTTCTAATTATCATTACTGTTTTCTAAATTCTGTATTAAAGGCAATAGAAACAGGAAGCTTACTAGTGTATTTCAGGTTAGTTTCAAAATAACATGTAACTTTGATAATCTCACACCTTTAATTCTGTTTTCTATTCCCCCAGCCATATTTAGTTCTCTTTTTGTACGTGCTGCAGACTGCTGTCTTCTTTGCACCCACCTTACTTGCTGGTGACAAAAGCGCTAACAATGGCATTACTTCATTTAGTTGCAGGATTGTGTGGCTGGCCTTCTAAAGCCATCTACCTTTTTTTGTGGTTCCAAAAGTGATCTTTCTACTTATTTCTTGAGAATCAAAATGCTGTGAAAAGTTATTAAGCTAAATGTAAAATCAGATCTACTAAGAGCCAACAGTACTTCACATAAATTAAATAAACTTGGTCATATGTTTTAGATAATTAAAATATGTGGCCCAATATGACTGAAAATAGATGGGTAGATGTTCCTGCCAATATACTCATAATCAAATACAGTATCTTAAACTAAAGCACTATGTAGATAGTTAGTGTATACTTATAATCAATTGTGAAAGTTCAACAAAATTAACTGTAATGAGTCACATGTATAAAATTGTATATGTTATATTAAAAATAAAGCAACAGCAGGTAATTATATAAGAAGAATTCAACAGTACAGTTTAAATAAATAAAAATATTTAAAGGACATGGAAGATATGAAATATAAATTACTGGAAATATCCTTTAGTAATGTTTTTATAGAGAATCTATCATAGGGCTTTAGTATGAAAATGATAAAATGCTAATAAGTACTTAATTTTAATACAATTATAAAAGTCAGTAATTGTGCTACATGGTCTAAAATTGTCACTATAATTGCTATAATAGCCTGATAACGTAAATATCATGCTCACTTAAAATACGAGTATTCTGAGATTATGAAAGATAACTTATTCTAAGTTAACATACTCTTTCGGTGAATTAGACAGATTTGAAATTGTATTTCTCAGAGCTCCTGCTTTTTCTAAAATGCTGATAATAGTGCTTATTCTCAGAAACTCATCTCAATATTAGGCATAAAGTGGAAAAGAAATGAACATGAGAATGTCTAACAACAATAAAATAATGATTCCTCACTGACATAAAATTATAAAAAGTTTATAAATTATTTACATATATACACATATATATTCATCTCAATCCTAGTTTTGCATTTTCTATAATAAGCAGGATTTTTTCCTTTAAAAATTAATTTTCAGAATCCACACATCTGGTATGTTATTTGGTGTTTTGAATTTTGGTGCGCCTCAAAAGAGGTGAATTTTGGGTACACAGAGTACATTACAGAAAATTGAGTCATGCCCAAATGCATAAACAAGCACTAAAATGATTTCAAAATTCAGAGACACCTTGCATCAAAGTTTTTTCTATCTTCTTATTAATAATATCTATTAATAATATCATTTTATAAAAACTACTTTTACAAAGCCCATTTGAAAGCAAAACCTGTTATAAAGACAAGTGCTTCTGATGCTTACTGTCTGAAAAATAAAATATCATTATCCAAGTAAGCCCTTATTAACTATTTTGGTGGAGGCAATTTGAAGAAAAAGATGAAACAATCTGTCTCATTGTCAGAAATTGATTGACATTATTGTTACTGTAAATAGAATTTCAACATTTTTATGTAGTTTATTTCTTTGAATGTTTTTGCTCTTATTAAGCTGAGTTTTATTACTGGTTTTATTCCATTTGGCAAAGAGAGGTATTATAATTCTGAGGTTGCTAGTTAAGATCATGTCTACTCAAACTCAAATAAATTGACCTAGATACAGCATAAATGGTTGTATATTGTCTTTTATTTCTTTTTCCAGTAAAAGGTATATTCCTTGGGTTAATTAGGTGAGTTATTCTGATTTTGTAATCAGTTTTCAGCTGTTTCCTTGTATTAACAAAGGCCTGAAATATCTTCACATCACATCAGCAAGTTTTGTTTCAAGTCTGAATTTCTAATTTAATAAAAAATGTACCAGCACAGAGAATGAAGCACCAAGGTTTGTATTGCAAAAGTCTCTTCTTTTGTCACCTAGAATCCTAACCTACTGCTTTCTACTGTTTACTGCCCCTCCTCCCAGAGCTGGCTGAAGTAGCCATCCGGAGCTAGTGATTGCCCTGATATGTAATGTATGTCAAGCTCATCTTGTCTGTTTACTCTGATGCAAAGCCATTAGCAGTCACAGCTGTTAGATAAATGGTTTGCAGATCAGTGAAAGCATTACAGGGACAGATAGCATCCATTTTCCCCAATGGCTTTAAAGCATGCTACCTTCCAAAGGAACCACAGCTTTCACTCCAGCACTTCAGAGGCTGATGCTTCCTTAGCCAGTGATGTGCATGAGGTCAAATATCCTGGTTTATGAAAGCCACCAAGTCTTGTTGCCTTTTATAGGTATTTTCACAGTCAATTAATCAGGGGTTATAGTCTATTGAAGTACCAAATGTTTAACATCCATGATTTTTATATAATGGAAGACTGATTCCAAATGTATTTTCAGTTTTTAAAAATACTCAAGAGTTAACCTAAGGCAGACAATACACACAACAGGCCACCTACTATGAATTGCTATAAAGAGATTAGCCTAGATAATAAAAAGTAGAGGAAACATGTGAGAAATGGGTCTTTCTAATTCAATTCTTCTTTTATTTTAATCTTTTCATCTCCTCCAGACTTGCAGTTCAATGCCGCTGAATAAACAATGATACCATACACTGCACTAAAATGGCCCAAACCACAGCCAGTGACTTTCATGTCAGTCAGAGGTAGGGCTCAAGGTCTTATATGCTAGCTAGCAAAATGACAAAGCTTGCCACAGAAAGGTAAGGAAAAAGATAACCTCTTCCAGAACTTTTTGGGTCAAAATATAGACCTGTTTCTTCCTGAATCCTGACTTTATAAATTTCAGGTCCAAACAGTCTTTGCCTATTTTCATCAAAATGGTCAAGAAGCATAATAAAATAGACACTGTTAAGGCTTACTCAGAGTTCAATATTCACATTCTTCTCATGTCATTTCAGCTGGATATTTTTGTTTCCTGTATTTTCAGAACTGATACTACAACAACGAAGGCAAGCTACTATGTTGGATAGGTCAATAATTTCAAAACTTTTGAAAAGAAATCAAATGGAAAGCTGTGGTGTGCTGAACATGTCTGGGTCATGTCAGATGTGCACTAGCATGGAAAGGCACAGGCCCTACAGGTAGGGGATGCATCAGACCACTGGCTGTTCTGTGTATTTTGTTTGTAAGGGATCAGTAATGTAAAACTGTTGTAGACAGAAGAAGTAAATGCAATTAAAGAGAAATCAGGTTGCTAGCAGTAGAAAACCATTATCTGGTACAGTGCACCTGCTATGTGCTTTTCACCCCATTTAGAAACAGTTTTTGTACGTATCTTCAGCTTGGTGCTAACAGTTCTCAAAGATGCCAATCACATTATTTTTCACCTGGCCTGTTACAGTACCTTTTGAGTTATTTCCTCATTTCTAGCCCACCACTCACATTGACCAAAATTCACTGCCAATAGATACAAATTTAGTGCCATGTAGCGTTCTCAAAAGAAAAACTACATTTATAGCAATGGCATGGTTAAACCAGACTAAGAAATTTTGGTGCCTCTTCCAGGTTAACAAGCTGGTATTTCCTTCATACTTAGTCTTTCATTTGACTATTCACTTATCTAGCTGAGCATCCCATGAGGAAGGGGGAGAAGGAAACAGTTTTAAAAAATATAAATTACTGGAAATATCCTTTAGTAATATTACTATAGAGAATCAGTTATTGTGCACAATTGAGGCAGACAATACACACAACAGGCCCCCTACTATGAATTGCTATAAAGATATTAACATATAATAAAAATTAGAGGAAACATGTGAGAAATAGGTATTGTGCACAATTGAGCTAAAACGTGCAAAAACATACAAATGCAGCTAAAAACATGCAAATCTTCTCTTAAATGAAAATCATCAACAGCTGGATAGTCCTTTCTTAAGAAGGAGTTAGAAGAACAAAAGAAGTTATAGTACTCTGATTTTATGATGTAGCCATTCCAAGTAGAATTGTTTGTTTAAAAAATGAAATTATATAACTACTGTATTAGTCTGCTTTTCATTACTATAATGGAATATCTGAAGCAGTTATTTTTTAAAGCAAAAAAGAACTTATTTTTTCTCATAGTCCTGGAAGTACAAGGTCAAGATATTCATCTAGAGATGGCTTCTTGACGACAGAAGCCCTAGGCCTCTTAGAACATCATATGGCCAGAGACATGGAGTATGCATGTGAATGTCTGGCCTATCTCTATCTTCTTGAAAAGCAACCAGGATCAGAACACAAGCACTTTACCCTAGTGAACTTCTCTAACTCTAATCACTCTTCTAAATCCTTACCTCTAAACTCCAAACTCACATTATTTCCACTGTCTTTAGATTGTGAACATGACTTGGGTACTAAACTCCTACATAGTACAGGGAAAAAAACCCCCATAGAATAAGAAAACAAGAATTGTACAAATATATGTTTGTATTAGTCTTATAATGTCCCCATACTTGAAAAAAACCCCAAATTTCTATTCATAAAACAACAAATGTAATCACACAATGGGGTACTATCCAACAATAGATAGCAATGACTAACCATTAGAACAACATGGAAGAATCATTCACAAACAGTATAAGTGAGAGAAACTAGATATTAATCTCTATATTATATACTTCTTTTTATATGAAACCCCAATATAAGCACAACTAATTAATAGTGAAGGAACAGATATAGTTAATGTGTAGGACAGGGGTTGAACAGGAGAGAACACATAGAATTTATGGATGGTAGAGATGTTGCATGTTATGTTTATCATCAGAGATGATTTCACAAATATATACAAATGTCAAAATGTACATAAGTAAGCAATAAGATTGTGCACTTTATCTTATGTTATTACTTCAGTAAAAAAGACATCTACGAGCCATGTTTTTGTGTGAGAGCATTTCTCTGGGCTCTCATTGCTGGTCTCAACTGCTAATCAATTTCCTTTGCTGACATACCAAGAATTATTCTGGTGGGAATCCTACTAAAGACACTTTTCTTTATATCATGCATTTTAAAATAATTTATCAAAACCCAGTGATCTTTTACTGTCCTTTAATGAGTCAATACTCTGAACAACCACTCAACTACAGAAATCATCACTTTACCTCTTTACCAGAGGATATTAACATATTTATCCTCTCTACCATGCTAGTTTGTTTTCTGATACTTCTTTCTAGAAAGCTGTATTCATCTTGGCCCCAAGCAGCAGTTGACACTCACTGGAATGTCATACACTACTGCACACTGGCTATAGAGTGGACACATGGGTGTGAGTCTTCCCTTTACCGTTTGCTTCCTATGTACCTGTTAATTTTGCTAAATTACTTAAATGTTTTGCACTCATGTAAAATGAGGATAGTAGTAACACCAACTTTAAAGGATTTTTATGAGTATTAAAGGAGTGTGTGTGTGTGTATGAAGGTGTTAAAAAAGAGTTTGACACATAGTGAAAGACAAGTGCTAGTTACTGTTTTAATATTATTATATATGTTTTCAAGTTACTGTTTCTTTTCCCTTGGCTGGAATCCTCTGCCTCTTGAATACATTGTCATCTTTCAGAACACAGACTCATTTTCCCTCCTCCACTCTCCCAAGAAGAGTTTAGTGAATCATCACTTCTTATGCACTTTCATAACATTTCATACGTAAATGTGGTGGTGTTTCCTATTGTTAATGTGATTATTAGTTTATATGTCTACCTCCCACACTAATTATAAGCCTTTCTGGGGCAGAAAGAAACCTTATTCATCTCTTTTCTTCCAGAAACTAGTTCATAATTCTCAATAAATGGTGAACTAAATCAGAAAATGAATGAATAATTTGTGCCTTAGTTTAGTTTAATAATTCAATTCTGCAGTATTACATACTGTGGGCGAGACACTGCACTATGCCTCGGGGTATGCAGCTCCTGCTCATGAGGGTCATGCTGTAGACCAAGCCCTGAGTAAACTAACTACTGGATGGATTTTCTGTTGAAATTATCGGGTTGCTGTGATTCAAATACAGCATAGATTGAGTGCACTGTTAAATTAGCTTTTCCTTCAAATTGATGTGGTCTGTTAAATCTCAGATAGAGAAGAATGGATGGGAAGGCCGCACAGATGCCATCCCGCATTGGCTCGCAAGCACATGCCTCGCTCTGCCTCGTGGCCTGTCCTTTCCGCCGCTGTGCGGGGCTGTGTGGGGGAAGCAGGCTCTATGGCCGTGCCTGTCGCCTGGCAGACTGAGCACGCATGCGTTTTCTGCGTGCAGACTGAAAGGGGCTGGACTGCAGTAGACACTCCCGCAGCTCTCTGAGTTTCAGAGCAGAAACTGTTCCAGTTGTGATGAGATTTGTATCTAGTTTAAAGGCCACGGCAGACCAGTCTATCTAGGCTAGTCCTTCGAGGAGAAAACCTCTCATCAAAAGTGTTTTTAGATGATACATTATAGTACTGGGGAGAATACTGTGGGAAAATTGGGCCCTAGATTGAATCCTGAAATGTTGATAAATTCTTTATTTATGACATGAACCGATTCCACGTTGTACTGGCTCCTGGGACCGAAAGTGAGTAAGGAAGTTCCTGACGACCCGTGTGTAGATATGTGTTACATACAGCCGTGTGCCTTATTCCTCCTTCCTAACTGATTCATATTTGTTAGCTTTCAGAGAAATGAGCACTGGGCAAAGCACAAGTTAACAGGGAGATGCATTTCGGTACTATATATATGAAAAATGTTTCAAAATTTAATATGTCATACAGTATACTATATATAGTACACATAATAAACACATGTTTTATAAGATTTAGATTAAGGACATGTCAATGATTCTAAATTTTCAGTGTTTTTGTTTTGTTTTTAATCATGATTTCATCTACTCATCCCCAGTCCCATTGTAGCAGATAACATATCTGAGGATATGCAGTTTGCTGATAGGTAGCATATGCCCTTTTAACAGCTGGATTAACTAGGTATGTGCTGTGTTATTGATAAGAAAATAGAGCCCAAACATTTACCAAACCCACTGAATTATCTACCCATGATTACAGAGTGGGCGACTGAACCAAGATTTTGACCCAGACAGTATCTGCATATTGGTGGTCTAACCACATTTATATCATTTTCTATGAAAAGTAAACTTTATTCTCATTTTATAAATGAAGAAATTTGAGGCCAGAGCAGTTGACTGTTGTCTGAGGCTTGTGCTGTCCATAAGGAGTTAATCTGATTTTTTTAACCAAAACTTATCATTTCTAATACTCTTTTAAAAGCACATTTTATTATAGACAAATTAAATATATTCAGTTGGTGAAATTCATTTATGAGTATTTTTCTTTTTTTGAATGTAAAATAGGCAGTTTTTCTCACAGGTGAAATCACAGCTATCAGTTGTCCAAATTTCTTATTAACCAGATGGTTTTATAATGCCTGAGTTGAGGATACCAGATAATTGGGAAATTGTCTTGTCTGTTGCTACTGTTTTTGGAATATTTATTTAGGTTTCATAAACAGCAAGAGTGCATGCAACTTCTCTAAAACAATTTCAAATTATTTTAATTAAAGTCTGTACATATATAGCACTTTCTCATTTTACAAACATAATTCATCCCACAATTTTGGAAAAGATGTTCATGTTCACATTTGTGCAGGAAAAATGCTGCAGTTGTATTCATAACCTGATACAGTTGGCAAACAAATAAAATTTGCTGAAAAGCTTCTGTCTGTGGACCAAATTGTTCATAAAAAAGTATGTGTGGACCAAGGAGCCATGGTGTTTTGGTATTTAAACCAGAAAAAAACCAGAACAAAAGGACAAATTTGCATGATCTCTATAAAACACAGGGAACATTAGTGTCTTCAGAAAGTTAGAAAAGTTGAAAAATACCTCCAACCTTTTTGTGCCATTTAATTCAAGAGGATTTCAAAGCACATGAGAATGTTAAAAAGATTATATATTTTAAAAATAAAGACTTTAAGAAGAAAGCCTTTCTTGATCTTAGAAAATTTCAGTGCTAGGCTTTGTCTGTGCCCCATAGGGACAATAGTGACTCTGCACAAACTCTGATTGGGGTGTGGGAATAGGGAAATAAATCTTTTGAGCAACACGTTTTGCTTAGCTTCTTCTAAGTGATCATATTAAAAAATACAGGTCTCTGTCAAAGCACTTGTGGAAAATGTGTTTTCAGTACCATTAAAGGGACAGGAATGAGTTCTTTTGTCCTTTGGAAAAGTTGACCAATACTTTGCTAAAATGAATTTATATAAATGTATTATAAAGCTCATTGAGGTAAATATATTATTTTTATTATCTTTCCTGTAATTATTTTATTAGGGTCACAGAAAATAAGAAAATCAATACTTCTGAATGTAACACTGTAAAGATATACGACAAGAACTTTTATTTTAAAAATATAAGATAAAAACAAAGCCAAAGGGAAGAAAAATAAGCAAAATATTTCTTTTTT
>PVIR01015298.1:0-22569 GCA_004026965.1 Petromus typicus
TAAACATGGGTGCACATATGTCACTGTGATATGAGTCTTTTAATTCTTTTATGTATATACCTAGCAGAGCAATGGCTGGTTCTGTCTTTATTTCTGCCTCCCCAAGCATAGCAAGAATCCCTTCCACTGCCCAGACTCTTTGTTGAGGAAGTTTATTCAGCTCATCTTTTGACAAGTACTCAAGCTCCCCAGCCCTGGAAGCAAATGGGCCATAAGCCAGCCATTGCTCTGCTGTATAACCAAGCACTTCTCTCGTGCTTTTGAGCTCAGCTTCCTGCTCTGTAGGAAGCATGTTAACAGCACCTCCCTCTGCATGGTGCACATGGGTATTTGATGAGACCTACCAAGCCCTGAACCAGTCACTGTGGGAGCCCCTAGAATGGCCGCTGTGACTGCAGGTATGAGAGTGCCTTACCCAACTAGCCAACTTGTCCCTGCTTGACCAGTGAGCTGAGTGCTTATCTCTTAGTAAAAAGAAAAGGATAAAGTAAGTTTGCATTATGTTTTGTAGCTTAAAAACTGACTACGAATGCAATTCCTTAAGAAGAGTTTCATGTTTTCAACAATTAAGTGTGCAGTTTCTATGGAAAAGTTTTGAAAAATGGTCCTTGTTTGCAGGTAAGAATTCTTGTGTTTGCTAAAAACTAGTCACTAGTTTTGTAGCCACACTCAGATGTACAAGCTATATAGGGCAAAAGGAAGAAAAAGAAGCCCCTATTACCATTATAAGGGTTCACATAAGCAGAACAAAACAATTTTGCTTTAGAGAGTTCTACTCAAGGCAGCCTTGTCGCGGATTTTTCCCTCACTTGCAGCCCGTGTGACTGACTTGCTGAACACCTTTTAACGCCCTCGTGGAAGATGCCACACTCACGGACTGTCTGGCTTCCACCCTAAAAAGTAGCCTGCACAGCGTTCTTAACAACGTGTCCTTCCTAAGTCACAGTGTCACTGGTTGAATCAGTAGAAGAGCTTTTGCAAAACAACATGGTATTAATGTAGCAGAAGCTGCAAAGAGATCAGAAATTCTAGTCTTGTAAATTGACTCTAAGGAAGCAAATGATCACAATGTCTTCTGATTATTCTTCTTTATACAAGATATTTCTGGCAAAATGACCTTAAAAATGTAGTGAATGCGTGAGAAATAAACTAATTGCACAATATGAGAACTTTTGTAAGACGTGGAATATTGTGCAGTGATATTGAATATTTTAAGGAGAAAGCCTTTAGAGACAAAATAGTTTTGATTTAGTATTACATGTAAAAGCAAAATAAAAGTATGTAAAATGCTAATGTATGAACAAGTATGGGTAGATAATGCTCCAAAGAGAAAATAATCACTTCAAAGTCCTGGGAATAGAATTTCTCCCTTTAAACTACTTGCTGATGCTATTGCTATGACAACTTTTCAATAAACATGTTTAAAATAATCAAGTCCAAAGCACCTGAGATGTGAGGGAAATGATATACCCGCATGCACAACACTCACAACATGTTCTCTCCTGTTGCTTAGGCACAGGTTGCAGATCACCTCCTGACATCTGTCTTCTCACTTGAGGTCCGAAGCTGCTGCTGCAGCCTGGTAAAGCTTCAATATGTGATGCTTACATGTCAGAGCCTCCAAACCTATGTCACCTGGGCCAGGCACACTCAAAGCCTCCATTCAGAATTTCATAGTTTGATTTCTGGCCCACAGAAATGGAGCTTGGTTGGAAGAAAAGTTTGACTTATATCTCTACCTATGAGCAAGACCTCATCTGCACTTTTGAATAGTTTGTCCTTTAAACCAGGATAGGCTTATAAACAAATTGCTTCTGACCTATATTAATGCATTCATTCATTTCCCAACCTTTTTCATGTATCCAAAACTTGCTCTGAATGAAGAATTAAAATCCTCTTATAAAAGAATTAAAATAATCTAAAATAACCTAAAGAATTAAAATAATGGAAAAAGATAGACACATCATCAATTGTGTGTGAGTTAACGTCTTCCTCTCATCACTTGTGAGGCAGAAGGAGGAATTCCTGCCCAAGGATAAGGGAGGGTTTAGTGAGATAACATGTAGGAAGTCCCGAGGACATGTAAAATGCACTGAAGATGTTTAATTCTTTCCTATTAACGTTGCACACTCGATCGTGGTTACTCTAGCCTGGAGGAAGGATGGACCCCTGGGATGTTTGCCAGTGACAGGGAGGGAAATGTGAGGAACACTCATGCTAGCTCAGGGAGGACGGGAGGATGTTCCTCACAAAAGGAGGGAAGAGGACCACTCCAGACAGAAGGAACTGGGTGCACAGGTGTGGAGACGGGTAGGGCGTGTCACACGCAGTTCCTTCTGGGAATGCTCTACTATGGTTTTCCAACTTGGGGTTCAAGATCCAGCAATATTATTTTTTACTTTCTCGGGGAACTGAATGAATTCCAATCAAATGAGAACGGGCAAAGATTACTTACTCAGAATTTGTGGTAGCAGGAGGCCAGCCACCATCCCTAGTGTTTTGCTGCGAATCAGAGGCAGATGGGGGAGTGAGGAAGCTTCACAGGGGAAGAGGAGACTTCGGTGGGGCCAGATTGGCTGACATGCAGCAGTCTGCACCTGGGCAGCTAGAAGTGCAACATCTTATATGTCTGGTAGGAAATGTACATTTAGCTTCTGCTGGTTGTTCTAAGTTGACACAGAGAGAAAAAGTAGAGAAGCTACCCATTACTAATCAAATGTCAGAGATCCTAGTGATGAGTTCCAATCTCCTGCCTGCCCAGAGCCATAGCACAAGGCAAGAAGAAAAACTCAAAGACAGAATAAAAAGAGAAACAGATGCAAGAATGACCAATGCTAAGCAAGCAGCCAAAGACTCTGGCCAGCCAAAGCCCTTGATATTTACTGGTGACATCAAAGTTAGGTTAGGTTGACAGGGCTACGTGTGATTGCTAGAGATATATTGCTGACTCGGGAAAGGCTTGTAAGAGAAGAGACAAAGTATTCTTAATTTGGGGAACAGAATTTAGATGCAAGTCCCTCTAATCTTCTGCCTTGTTATCTAGTTCCATAGGCTTTGGTTAGATTCATTTCTCTAAAAGCGTCAATTGTGGGGTGAACTCTACAGCCTGCACTGCCCACTGCTTGCTTTGCAAGTCATCATTGTGGCCACAGTGCACAGGCCATTTGGTGCAATTGGCAATTGTAATGGGAGTTACATGGCTTCCTGGATTATGGCTAAATATAGCAGAGTGACCTCCCATAAGTCTGACATGGAAGGCTGGCTTCTTTGGCTGGTTATTATAAAGAATTGATTCCTAAAGACTTGTTGCTGAAGACTGAGACTGAGTTTTATTTTTTCTACAGAGTCTGGCCATTATCCATGTGTATTTAGTCTCAAATGAAATTAAATGCCCTGGGTCCTCCATCTCACTTTGAGTGAAAAATGCCTTTCTTTGTTCTGTAGGGCCACTCTGGGTTTTGCTTGTATGGAAAAGACTAATTTTGAAGGTATCCAGGGAGTTAAAAGGTAAACATTTCCCTCCAGTACAGATTAAGACTCATCCACCACTGAGCATACGCTCTTACTCTAGAGCCTCTATGGCATCTTGACACCAGCCCTTATCAACATCCGGGGGATCTGGCCAGATAGGAACCTTTTTCTCTGGCACTCCTCATGCTGGGCTCAGGACTGGTCCATGTTCTGTCGGCGGCACAGTGCGTCCTCTTGTGTCTTGCCATGAGAGCTGGGATCCAGTCCTCTTTGGAACTGGACATCAGATTATAATTAGCACTACTTTGATTATGATTTTGCAAAAGACATTTTCCCCATAAATGAGTGCTTCTTCTATTTCCTTTTCCAGAAAAAGAGCTCAATCACAACTTTTTTTTCCCTCTAAAAGCATTTCTATGAAAATATGGATAATGGAGCCCAGACCTGTGATTTTCTGTTGGGCTGACTTTTTGCAGGGATAGAAGAGAAAGGACTGAGTGGAGGGGGGAGATAATATGCCATTTAAATGCTGTCTCTGAAAATCAAGTATCTCAATCACATTTTTGGCACATGCTGGACTAAAATCAATTCTTGGATGAATCTTCCAACAGGTGCTCAACACACTGATATTCCAGGCTGTTGATTAAAGCAAGATCCATATGCTTTAGATGCCAGATGTGTGAGCAGCAAACTTAACATTTAGGAAAAAATGTAGGAGCCTGATTGATCTTTTTTCCAGATGGACTGCAAGGAATGCAGTTTTTAAATGAGTTAGGTCATAATGCATGGAAGAGGTTATTTTAACCTGAAAATATAGACGTGGGCTTAAGAATCATTTTTAATTTGCTTGTATTTCAATCTGTTTATTTTTAAAAGGTGACTTCCTCTTTAGTTTAAGAAAATAAATACATACTGAAAGGCCAGCTCTATTGCCTGGGGGAGTCAGACATTTTGGAGGTAACTAAAAGAAAAAACAGAAGGTCACTATTCTGTACTGGCTGCTCTCATAGGTCTGCTCTGAACCACAGTAGGACTACTGGCTGACGTAGTTAGGCGTTTGAACTCAAGGAGGGGCGTTATGAAGTTACACATCGACCCTCTATCCACGGAACACTGGGCTTCATTCCACGAGAACAATAGGACAAAGGTATTGTCTGCCTCAGTTCTCAGCTAGGCCTGGTCTGCCTCTCTGAGGCCCTTAGGACACTAAGTACCTGGGGACACTTCTGTTTGTCACCACTGGGGACGTACTACTGGCAGCTGGATAGCCAATGATGCTGCCAGCCATCCTCCACTGTGTGGAGCAGCCTCCACAGCAAAGACTTACGTGGCCCCAAAGTGTCAATACTGCCAAGAGGTTGAGAAGCCCTGGTCTCCAAAGAGCTGTTCATTCCATTCTCGATAGAAACTGAGTAGAGGAGATAGTATGAGACGGGAAACCACAGCAGGGAGCCCCTGACACCTCCCTTTTCTGAGATGACTCCCGTGCTCAACCCCGAATCCCTTGCCAGTTAGTTACTCTGCGGCCACATGTGACTTTTATCTTTTGGATGTTAGCCACTCTGCTCCTTTCTCTCTTAACTATCCCTTAAGATCCTACCTGATGTGAACCAGTTCGACCTATACCTGGGCCCACTACACAGAGAAAATTCTCTCCCTTTCTTTCCTGCTTCAGTATTCATCACCTTGCAGTGGAATAGTTTGTTTGAGTTCTAGGCAAATTTGAGCTTCTGGAAATTAAAGCATGGAGGCTTTTCCATCTCTGTGTTCCTAAGAATGGACACAATGTCTAGCACATAGTAGGTGAGTAATAAATTCACACTAAATTCTTCCAGTCTTCGTATATCCTATGTCTTTCCCACAGGGAATGAAGATTGCACAGAGAGAAACAGATTTGTTGTGACTCAGAGAGAACATGTGTTGTCTGAGTTGTATGTAAATCACTTAGCACAATTCCTGACACGTAGATTTTATTAAATAAGCACCATTTTCCTTCATTTCCCTTCAAAGCCGCTCAGTGAACCGCACGACGCAACCCCTGGGACTACGTGGGTAGGAAGATATTGCGCACAGTGCTGTCATGAAGATTGAGGACGGCCGCTGAGCGAAGTGTAATTCTGCCCAGTTCTGCCCCTTGCCCGTCGCTCCATTCTGGGCCTGAACATGCGAGGTGAAGGAGACCCTATGTCCAGTTAGATCTGCCCTTCCCTGCATCCCACAGAGGTGCGGCTGGGACATGCCTGCTTAACTGCGTCTTCTTTCTCCCCGGATCTGACTGCGGTGCACGGCTAACACTCGGCAGGGGGACCTGAGCAGACAGGACACACACGCTGCTGGCCCAGAAGCAGGAGGGTCTTCTCTATCTTCTGCTCCCTCTTCCACTGTCCAGGTGCGGGCTAGCGAGGCCCGGGGAAAACTCAGTTTCAATGTAAGTAGAGCTTGGATCCTTGAGTCACCACCATTACCAGATACTTGTACTAATGTAAAATAAACTTCTATTACATCTGACATGTTTCCCGGTTGATTTGTTATAGCGGTTTAGTCTACCTTAGTGACCTTACATTTTCAGAATGGAAATGATAGGACGGTGTCCAAGGTGACAAGCTGAGCTCAGTGTTAATCTTCTCTGATGTGGCAGAAAGAGAACACATAGACATATGCTCAGAGCCAGTCTGGTGGGCCTTCCACCCTTCTTGCCCTTTGTCCTAAAGCTTAACTTACCCAGTAGTCTTCCCTTCTTCTCTCTGACCATACAAAGCAGCTGAAATACTGAACGCTTCCACTCACCAGAAGCGAGCCTAGGTTAAGTTCAAAGGCACAGTACAAAAATAAATTTTTAGCACTCAGGGTTATACAGTGTTGCCCCATATTCTGCAATATTGGTTTCTACTGAGAGAAAATGCGAAACAGGAAAAGAAAAACTGATGTTCAGTCTGGTCACCACGGGTCACTTGTTTTTTCCTCCTTAATTTCCCTGTCTGCCCACGCCCAGTCCTACACACCCACCCATATTCAGACATATGTGCTTTCTTTTAATGTCACTGCTCCAAGCCTTTTCGTATAGTCTCTCCTCTCAGAAAGTTTCATTCCACAGCTACCACCCCCATTGCTATGCACACACTCTCACACACACACCTTACCCACCTGACAAACTCCTAGACTGCTTATAATTGTTCAATTGTTCCTATGGCTGCTGACCCCTGGGTAAAAAAAGTCCCTACATAACTGTGTCAGGGTTTGCCCTGGTGATACGTATTTGCTTCTCCACTGTGAGTGATGTCTTCAAAGCAACATCCGTGAGTTTTCAGCCATGACTCCACTGAAGAATGACTTAAGGGCTAGTAGCAATACATGGAATTTTGAGAATAAACTTTTACATTGAAAAGTATGTATAACTCCAGTAACAATAATTAGAGAGATTGTATGATTAGTCAGTAGATTGAATGAATTAATGCTTTTATTAGCCTGCTTAGGCTGCCATAATTAAATCCCATAACAAAAAGACCGGGTTACTCAACAACAGAAATTTGTTTTCTCAAAGTTCTGGAGATTAGAAGCCTAAGGGTCAGTCAGTGACCCTCACCTCACCGAGTGAGGAATCTCGCCTTGGGTTGCAAGAGGCCAGAGGACATAAGTTCTCTGGTGTCTCAACTAATTCTTTTGGATCAAGATCCCATACTCATGATGTCTTTTATCTTTACTTCCTTAAAGTTCAATCTCCAGATACAGGCACACAGGGATCAGGAGTTGAACTCTGGAAATTGCTAACATTCAGTACATGACAGTGTACATGAGGTTGTTAATGTTAATGGAATACCTGAGAAACATGATCATGTATGTCAATGAATTTTTGCAGTCCATCTTCTGTTTCTAAGAAGATTCCTCCCTAGAGTTCTCAGGTACATAATACGATACCTGCTATCAATTAAATGTAAAATGTCTCCCAAAAATCTCATGTTGAGAGGTGAGGTCACGTTGGAAGAGGCAGGACACAGGAGCATGAGTTGGAAAGGCGTATTTTCTCTTGTCCCCAGCTCTCATTTTCTCTTCACCTCTAGGCTTCCATGCAGTGAACAGCTTTCCACCACCACGTTATTCTTTCATGACATTGGGACCTTGGAGCCAGCTGACCACAGAATGAATTCACTGAAATTTTGAGAAAAATGAAATTGTCCTCCCTCAAGTTATGAGTGTAGGATATTTTGTTCCAAAGACAGGAACTTGGAAAAGACAAAAAATTCAAGAAAAAAAATCAAAGAGTGGGCTGCTGCTGTGACTGTCCTTGACCATATGTTTCACAAGCCTTTGCAACTGGTTTTCTGGAGGAGTTTGGAAAGGTTTAGATATGTGAGCTCAAGGAGCCCAAAATGTTGTGAGTGGTGTTTGACGTGTCGTATTAGTCAGAGCTCCGAAGACCAGAATGCTGATAGAAATGTGGGCAGTAAAGGCCACACTGAAGAAGTCTCAATTAAAAACCAGGACTCTACTGACAGTTGGACTAGAGGCCATATGTGTTAAGCACCTGCAGAAAAATTGTCTATATGTTGTCCATGTCCTTCATGGGAGATGAGATTAGGGTGGCAATCCAATTAACCTGGTGGATGAAATTTTAAGTCAATTTAATGTTCAGGCAGTGGTATAGTTACTGCTGCTGCATTTAGCTAGATCTACAGTGGGAATGGAACAGCTGGCTGATATAAAAAGCTTGCAGTTTCACTAGAAAGGAAATACCTACAAGGTTGGAGCAGAGGAGAGTGTTGTGGCTGAAAATATTACCATTAAGAAGCATTCAAGGACTTTGTGCAGAGACGAGAAGAAAAATGACTTGAGGGTATCACAGAAATCAGTGAGACTTACCCATGCCTGAAGTGTGCAACTATAAATCTTTCATTTGAGAAGAGAGGCTCTAAGACTTGCTCTTCAGAGCCTTCTAGGGAAATACATCTCCAAGGTGAGATACCCAGGCTCTCAGAAGCCACTATCACCATGCTACAAAGGAGCAAGGCTATGGCTTTCTTTTGCTGGTGGCCAACCTTGGTGTCATTCACATGGTGATTTTTTTAGGCATAGAGAATGAAAGCAATTTGGGGTCACAAAATCTTCCATCTAGATTTAGAAGAGGCTCAGGAGACCTGGAAAAAAGGTGTAATAGAGTCACGGTCCCTTTTCAGGAGCCCACGAAAGGGAAGTACATGAGGCTGTGAACACGAACCCAGCGGTGCAGTGAAGACCAGGAAGTTGGAGATGCCACGTCATGGCAGTGAGTGGAGTCAGCCCAAGAGAGAGGTCACATTGGCTGCAGCAAGCACGTACATTGAGATGGTGCCACCCAAACCCTTTGGGTTCACATCTCATCACAACTTGCCCTAGGCAGTGAAGCAGCACCTGCAGAATTTTATGTTTGTCCTCCTGGGTTTTGGTCTTGCCTTGGTCTGTTTTCTGTCTATTATCCTATCCCTCTCTTTTGTAATAGGAATATTTCCTTTGTGCCATTGTATATTAGAAGTGTTTAACTTTCTTTTTTATTTTCACAGGCACTAAGAGCTCACCTTGAGTCTCTGAAGAGATCCTGGGTTTGGACTTCTCTGCAATCCTAGAATACTACTGTGGTCAATGCTAGACTATGACTCTTGGATATAGATTTGATGTATTTTGTATAATGAGATGGACCAAGTCTTTAGGAATCCTAGGGCAGGATATTATGTCTTAGACCTAAAATGCTCCCCCAAAAGTCTCTAATTTGGAAGTAGGGTCCAGTTGGAAGGAGCAGGTCACTGGAATGTGACTTGGAAGGGTATATTCTGGTCTCCAGCTCCCGCTGCCCCTCTTCTTCTTGACCACATTGTAGTAAACCGCTTTCCTCTACTATAATATTCCACCTGCTATTTCTGACTGGAGCCAACCCACCACGGACTGAATTCACTGAAATAAAACATACCTCTTCCCTTTTAAGTTATATGTGTAAGGATTTTGTCCCAATGATAGAAATGTGACTAAGACAACACAAGAGTCAATAGAAATTAAAGAAAGCAGAGAGCAGCTGTGGCTGGTGCCCAGCCTAAAACAAGACAATAAAACAAGTTGGGAAAATTCCTTCCTGCAAATATCAGCCTCCTGGTGGCTTAAATGAAATCTTGAAGCACTCTTGTCTTTTATTTTTTATTATTTAGTTAGTTAATTAGTTAGGTACTGGAGTTTGAACTCAGAACCTTGTGCTTGCCAGGCAGGCATGACACCACTGAGCTAAATCCCAGTCTTATATCTGTCTTTTAGAATTGACCCTATCCCTGAATCTCTCAGATTTCATCCTGTGAATATGCATATATTCTACACCCATCCTGATATTGCCTATTATCCTATTTGATTATCTAATGTGGAAAAAAATGTCAGAAGTTAGGGTAAGGAGATGGTATAAGATATTAAGAATGCCCACAAGAAAGTAGCAGGTCAGTGCAAAGTGGGCAATTAGAAAAGATATAAGCAAAGAGGAAAGAGAAAAGAAGGATGGGAAAGGGCTTAGTATTAGGAGAGACTCATGCCAGGTGTGATGCCTCACACCTGTTATCCCAGCACTTGGGAGGCAGAGGCAGAAGGATTGGTGTGAGTTCAAGGCTTTCCTGGGGTACATAGTGAGTTCAGGGCCAGCCTGAACTACAAAGTGAAACCCTGTCTCAAAAAACTAAAATAAATAAATAAATAAATAATAATAAAGGAGAAACTCGAGAACAGTCTGCCCATTGACCCTGCAAAGTTATAAAAACATCTTTCTTGATGTCTTGCCATGAGTCTTTGGCTTATTCCCAACTTTATTGACTCAGATATTTGACTTTGTCTTCTCATCAGGAAGGGCTGCCTTTTGGAAAGCAACTCCAAGTAAACAAGTCAATGAAAATAAAAACAATCAACCAGAAAATCAGTGTACTTATTTTTAATGATAAACATGTCTTGCCAAAGTCCTAAATACCAGATGGTGCTCCCTGGTGCTTAGCACTGACATATTTGCAAAATTAAGTCAACAATCAAAGGATTGCTCTCAGTAGTCACAGGCCTAGATCAAAGCCTGACAATAGACACAGATTTCACTTGCTCCGGGCACAGTCAGAATATGTACCTAGGTCTCTTTTTCTTTTCTCATTCAGTCTCTTAGACAAAAGAACTAAAGTTTAGAAATCTAATGACATTGAAAATCTGCTTCAGTCTCCTGGAAGTAGGCCCAACTATGTTTTTTTTTTAAGTCAGAGTCATAATCTAGAGATTTTTAGTGGAATGGAAGAAATCCATATATATTTGCATATATTAGACATTGCTGACTATTTGAGATATTCTCTGATATTTAATCTTCATAATAGCATTTTATAATCCTCTAATTTTCAGATGAGAAAATTAAGCTCAGAGACATTATTGGTGATCTGGTAGAGACATACCTGGTCAAAGCTTGAAAGCTGATCTATTTATGAAACATCATTGTTGGAGGCTTCTGAGATTAACACATATTAAGAGTTTGCTTCCATTATGGAAATTCAGAGGTTAGAAAAGATAGAGATGGAATACACTCATTTGAATCCTAATAAATACTAGCAACCAAATTAAACATTGACTGCAGATTGAATTTTCTTACATCTGACTTTAGGGTGGAATAAAAATGTCAGTGATTTGTCCTAAGGTAAAAAATCATGTAGGCGATGGCTTACTACTGAAGCTGAGGTGGCCTGACTCAATCAAAATAGATGTCTTCTAATTAAAAACAGATGTAAGTTCTTGACAAACAAGATTAGTACAACTTATGTTCAGTAGAGGGAGAGATAATCTGAGATTATGTGCTGTGGCCATCTGGAGTTAGGGGAATGGCTGAGTGGAGCTGGCCGTGTTTGGACAGCTGGATTATATCGTATTAGGGTAGTGACTTCTCACCCCCTTGGCCCCTGCTTCCCACCAAACAAAAATAAGTTGATTCTCTAAAACAGCCCCAGGTCACATTTCTAACACAGTTAGCTCGAAGCTCTTACTTCATCAAGCCATTGACCTGCTGTCTCAGGCGACTGGGGTTAAACCGGAAGCTGAAAGACTAGCATCATAATTTGTGAGAATACAGCAAAGAATAGCTCTTTTGTCATCTGAAAGGGCCAAGCCTTGTTGTCGTGTCACTTCTCTTTGCTCTCTGCTTAGAAAAGGGAGCAATGTGGTCTTGATGCGAAGGTTCTTTTTATTTTATTTCCAGCATGTTAAGGTCCCTGTTCAAAGTAACATTTTTGTATGTCCTTGTTTTCTGTTGTTTTACTTAATCAATGGCTACTTTGTTTAGCTTCTTGAACAGTAAAGAAGTTAGGAGATAAAGGTATGATCATTGTTCATGTACAACAGTTTTCATTAGAGCATTGTTTATTAAAATGAGAAAGTAGAAGTAGCCAAAACATCCAATGACATGGCTTATATAAATAAATCACAGAATAGCCATAGGTAAATGTTTTGAAGTTATTAAAAATTGGGAAAAAATATTTAAAGGGAAAGAAGAAAGAAAAGGGAGAGCAAAGAAGGGAAAGAAAAATTTCATGGTGAAAGGAAAAGTGGTAACAAAACTTATGTACATAGGGGGTTGGGAGTTGTAGGGAGGGAATTTAAAAGGGAAAAAATGAGAATCAAGATGCATCATGTACAGGAATAAAATCTCAATGATGAACATGATCATAATGTATACCTAAAATGTACCAATAAACTTAATAAAACAAAAAAATTGGAAACATTTAATACCATTAAAATGTTCATAATAGATTTGTGGAGCCCTACATGGGAAGAAGGCGGCTACTCCAGGGAGAAAATACAAAAGAAGTTTACTTTGGTTTAAATATAGTTTGAATATATCTTCTTAGTGTTAAAGATTTGAGATTTAATCCTGTTGGAAGTTTTAAGAGGTTAGAAAATTATTTGAGTGTTTTTTTGTTTCTGTTTTTTTTGAGATAAGATCTCCTTACATAGTTCAGGCTGTCCTTGAACTCACTAAGTAGCCTAGGCTGGCCTCAAAATCATGGCGATCCTCCTGCCTCAGCTCTTGAGTGTGGGAATTACAGGTATGTGCCACCATGCTCAGTGAGCTATGCTAGCAAGAAAGCTACTATTAGATGTGGATCTTGGAGTCTCTGTAACTGTGAGCTACATAAATTTCTTCTCAAAGTCACCCAGCTTCAGATACTTCATAGTAGTTATAAAAATGGAATGATAGAGTGAGATAGAAGAGAAGAAATGGGAGGACATGAAAGATGCTAGCATTTAGATGTGAGAGGTGGTTAGAATGTAGAAACTGGCGGGAGGAGAGAGGAGTTTACATGTGTATCCATGATGAAATGAAGCTAAGACCAGAAGCCTCGGCCCCGGGTAGGAAGTTGTTGCAGTGTTAGAGGTTGCGGTAGTGAAACCTGGGCCCGAGGAGGGGATGGAGGTGCAGGGGGTGAGTGTACAAGCCATGGCTGAGGAGGTGAGCGTGGTCGAGCCAGTGGTCATGGCGTGATGGGTACCCATGAAAAGAAAGAGGAAGAAACAGCCTCTGTGTTGGCTTAGAAACCCAGCATGTTCTGAGTGGCTGAGGTTGTTATTCAGGGCCTAGGAAACATGTTTGGGTTTGATGAGTAGATAGTAGCATCCTCTGATGACATTTGTCTAGTACCCACCATGACTGAAGCGGTCAGCTTCGCAATGGTTCTGAACACATGGAGGAACTTTAGGTATATTAGTCCCCACTCACGGTTCTGAAATGCTCATGTACTTCCAGTGTCATTGTTTGCTTCTTTAAATTACTTATTTTTCAAATGCAAGAAATACTAGTATTTCATTTATTGTCATTAGTGGGAAATTTATTTATTTATTTTTTTTTTTTTAATTTTTTTTTTTTTTTTAGGTTTTTGGAGACAGGGTCTCGCTTTGTGGTTCAGGCTGGCCCTCAGCTCAGCCTCCAACTCACATCACAATCCTCCTGCCTCTGCCTCCCGAGTGCTGGGATTACAGGCGTGAGCCACCACGCCCGGCACTGTGGTATGTGGTACTGGTTGCTGCTGGGTGTGGGTCTCCATACCCAGTACTGTTATGTGGTTACCGGGGAATCGAACCCGGGTCCTTGCGCTTGCGAGACAGGCGCCGGAACCACTGAGCTAACTCCCCGGCCCCGGAAATTTATTTTTCAAAAGTAACTCAATCATTGCTTACTGTAATTGGAAAATGTTATATGACTTGACATAAATTGGAAAGGCTGACAAAATTAAAAAACTGTAGGAAGAAAACATTTTTATTAAATTCTTTTGTGCTGAATACCCTGAACCTGAGTGGTGCTCTTTGTTATAAATGAAAACTGAGCCTGTCACAGAGTGTTAATGGTATAAACACACCCAACAGAAACTTTCCCCATCTCAAAATCAAAAGCACTAGGAGAGAATTAAAAAGGAAATGGCTTTCTCCATATGTAACAAGATGTCATTTTTTCAGGGGCACTAACAGGGCACAAAAATTGCCAAAAAGTCACATCCCAGAGTTTGAAATACTTGTTGAAGAGATAGACTGTTCCCTTCATCTAGAGAGTTGGGATCTCCCCTCCTTCCTGGGGATTGAACTCAAGACATCGTGCTTTTGAGGCTGACATGGCATCCCTGAGCTATCCACGCCTTGAGGAGGGGACTCCTGGATGTTCAAAACCTTGGACCTGTGGAGGAGGCAACACAAATTGAGGAGAGGAAAGGGACGAAGGACTGGTGCTACTGCCTCTGGTTGGTAGATATATTTCTGATGAGGCTCCTAAGACAAGAAAGAAAGCAAAGGATTCATAAGAAACAGAAAGAGAAAGATAACAACTAAAACCATCTGCCTTGCAAAATACTCACATGAACAAACATATGGGCTCTGGTAGGGAAGCTGTGGCTTGGTGAGGTAAACTCTCCATGGAAACATAAGCAGACAAGACATGTCAACTAGCTGGGGAAAAAGAAAACAAACGCAAGACTTTGACATCCACCTCTCAATTTACATGGTTGATTTTATAGACTTTCAAAACTTTTTACTCTGATGGAGAGGGCGGATAGGGCTCTGTGTTCTCCGCGAAACTCTGTAGGTGTTTGTGTAAATATTCTGCTTCACCCTCACGATGGCTGAGGGCTTAGGTGATGCCACCTGAATTGTATGGAACACTGAGGGTCCTTAGCGCTATAGGAAGTCACGTGATGCTGAGTGGTCACAGCAGAATCATCTGCACTATGGAAATCCACTCCTGGCCACCACCTCCAATTCTAGGTAAAGTAATATGATTTTTGGAGATTTAAAAAATAACTACATATATATTAGATTGTCTTCCTTGTACTCTCAAGGACCGTTATCCTTGATCAGCATTACCACTGGGTGGCAGGAAGCAGTGCTTGGCAAGTTGAAGGTTATGCTGCAGCCCATAAAGCTCTTGGGTAAGTGAGCAGAAAGTCAGTGGCCCCCACTGCATTCATACAATATTCAGAAAGTCTCCTGAGCTGTGTGATTCTTGAGACAAGTGTTTCTGTGCTCCAGATATATTTTCTTTCTGGGAGGTTTTTATTCAGGGCCTAGGAAACGTCTTTGGGTTTGATGAGTAGATATTAGCATCCTCAGATAACGTTTGTCTAGTGCCCACACAAGCATGGGAAACTGCATCATCACTTGGCATAGATGCTAATTAGTGACTTAAATATTAATAAAGAATCATAAAAGCTTTTCAAAAGACGATTCCTAATAAGTGTCTAAAGTTGATTTGAAGAGAAGCCTTGTAATTTTAATCAGTACAGAGGCTCTGAGCTACTTCCTGTGATCTGGGAGAATTGTTCCTCTCCCACTATTTAAAATGCCCATCAAGCAAATGTAATGTTGTACAATGATCTGCCTTGTGTTCAGCCACGTGCCTCTACTAGAAGACTTTTCTTGTGGTCTCTGAAGAAAGACACTGCATGAATCAGTGACACTACTGAACATCAGGAGGACCGGCCACTCACCCAGGTTGGATTTTGCAGAGCCCACATTTCCCTGTTTCTCAAAGGACAAATCAGTGACCACAGGCGATTGTTCAGGATGACCTGTGAATGAAACCGAAGGAAAAGATTCGAGCGCAGCTTTCAAACTTGCGGGGTCCCATCACTCCAAAATGAGAAAATGACTTACGGGTTTCTCCCCTTCAAAAACTAACAAACTAACAAAACACGTCTATAATTCTGGAGCTTGGAGATTGATATAGAATATCCTAGAAGGTGCAGTGTTTCCCAGTGGAAGTGATAAACAGGCTGAGTGATAAACAAGCTGAAAAAAGTCAGTCCCAAGTTATTCATTGCCAGCCCATTGAAGGGAACAAAGAAATGGAAAGAAGCACGTTGGAACTTAGTCCTTCCAACCCCATAGAAGACTTATCCTTACTTGTCACTTTAGTTTTTTGATGATTCATGCACTCGTTTGTCAATTGATTCACAAATAAGTCTTGAGGACACAGATTCTTTTATAAGTTGATGTCACCTACTTTTCCTGCTGGATATGCAAGTGTGAAAACATGTGTTCCTGGATCAGCAAGTCCTAATCTGCCTGCAGAGTCCACCTCCATTATTAAACTGGATGTGGAGATTTAGTTCTGTCCAGCTGTCAAGAATAAGAAGGGAGGGCTGGGGATATAGCTCAGTGGTTCCGGCACCTGTCTTGCAAGCTCAAGGACCTGGGTTCAATCCCCGGTAACCACATAACAGTACTGGGCGTGGAGACTAACCCCAGCAGCAACCAGTACCACATACCACAGTGCCAGGCATGGTGGCTCATGCCTGTAATCCCAGCACTCGGGAGGCAGAGGCAGGAGGATTGCTGTGATGTGAGTTGGAGGCTGAGCTGAGGGCCAGCCTGAACCACAATGTGAGACCCTGTCTCAATAAAACCTTAAAAAAAAAAAAAGAATAAGAAGGGAATAGGTTAAAAGAAATCAGGAACACCTGTAGAAATGTTGCCTCAAGCAAGCTTCCACTTTATTTCTCTTTCAGATAAATCTAGATAGTTCTTGTGCAGAAGAATTTACATAGCAAGCCCGAGACCACTCTCTTTTGAAAGGTTTGCTTCTAAAGTCAGCCCTAGTTAACACTCTCTCTTTGGAGTGTTCCCAATCAACAACTGTGGCAGCTTTTCCACAAAATGTGGGAAAATGTGCACAATTGAAAGTTGAAGCAAGGATCTTAGATCACTTAGCACTGAGCCTGAATTATCTGTCTGCTTTCCTTATAGGGATTCAGAATTTTGGTAGATCTAGACAGAGGGCACCTAATGTGACCTCGTTTCCACAGAGGGTTCCTGGTGCTGAAACCTTTCCTACAAGTTCCTCCATTTTTATTTCTGGGACTCCACTGGGGAGGCAGAGATCATAAGAAAACCTGCTTGTTGGTTCCTCCACATTCTACCTGTATCTTTTTCCTTTTTTCCTATGTCTTTTTATCCTTTCCTTTAAGAAATCTTAGCCATGATGCCACATACTGACTGAGTTGTACAAGTCCTTCTAACAAAACCCTGAGTTTTCAGGTGGTCTTAGAGTCTGAAATCATTCAGGACCAGTGAGGCCCAAAGCCTCATTCAGGTCAGTGGCCCAGGTTCCTGCCGCCATTATGTCTGCCGTCTTCAAATGGCTCTGGGTCTTAGGGACAGTACTCTTCTTTATACTTATCTTCTGACTGGTGGGAAGGAGGCAGAAGTCAATGAGAAGCCCTTTTCTTCAGCACCACAGCAGCCCTCTCAGGGCGCACATGACAGGCCTCAATGGATCCTGAAATCTTGGATAGTACTGAACTGTACTTTTTTTTCCTAAACACACATAACACACACCAATGATAAAACCTAATTTTATAAATTCACCATAGTAACAGATTATAATATATAGAATAATAAAATAGAACAATGTTATGGTTTGGGTCTAAAATGCCCCCCAAAAATGTTCTATGTTCAGAAGTGTGGCATTTGGAAGATGACTGTGTTGTGAGGCACTGTCCTCATCAGGGGGTTTATACACTGTTAAGTGCATAGGGGTAGGCAGAGTAGGGAGATGGAACTGAGTAAGAGGAAGCCCATCACTGGGGCTCTGACCTATCCAGAAGGGTATATTCCTCCTTCACTGCTTCTGTATGTCCTTTTGAATCTGTGTCTCTTTGTGTGTCTCTGTCTGTCTGTCTCTCTGTCTTTCTCTCTCCTGGCCTCCATTAGGTGAGCAACCTTCCTCAGTGTACCATGGCTTCTGCCGTGCTCTTCCTGCTATGGAGCCAGTCAGTTGTGGACTGAACTCTCTGGAACTCTGAGCTAAAATGAACCTCTCCTCCTGTAAGGTTCTGGTGTTGGGCTTTCATTAGACTCTTGTAGCTTCCTTGATGTCCTGAACTGATTAACGTATTTACCTTTTGTGGCCATTTTGACTTTGGAGAAGAGCCAGAAGGTACACAGTGACAGATCTGATTTAAAAAGTGAATGAGAACACATTGTAATTTTTTAGGAGCCTGCTCTTTTGTGGGATGGCCCTTGAGAGCAGCATTCACTATATTGGATCATATCTCATTAAAGACACCCACAAAAGAGGACTCTAGAACTACTGCAAGAGGTGGCAAGAACAATGGGATAAGTGTGTTTGAAACAAGGGGAATATTTTAAAGTGTATTAATGACAGTGTGTCTTTTACTATAATATTTTAAAAATACCCACTGCCTAGTTTGGTGAGACACCATATGTATAGGTAGAACTTCCTTGATACTGAATTTGTTCCACTTTTCTCTCTCATGTCATTTTCTAAATATTTCTAAAAATAAGTGCTTTTACTGCAAATTTTTAGACCAGGTGAAAAATCAATGATACTTGACTTTCAAAGACCTATGATATGGTTCTCTATACAACTGACAAAATTCCTGATACATAGAACATGTACCAAGCTAACATACTGTAACTCTTGTCCTCAAGGAGTTTCCAACTTACTCCATGACAATATTGAATAATGATCTAAAGTCATGCAGATGTACTGTTACTGATCAATCACAGTTACCAGGATTACTAACCTGTGGATTTGTGGAAGGGTTTCCCTGGAAATGCATGCAAAGTTATGAACAAGCGTGAATTTCTCTGTAGATCTCATTGGCTGACACAGGAATCTGGAACCTCGGCTATTACAAATGTTTGTGGTATAACTTCTAATTGTCTAAAGATGGTATACATGTTATGAGCCAATCTTTCTGACTTCCGGAATCCCAGAGATTGAGGATGGGTGGGAATTTATAGCTGGTCAGCCAGGAAGAGAGGGGTGATGCTGTGTTTTAGACCCAGATGTCCTCCCTAAGCTGCAGGTGCTCATAGGTGGGGCTTATGGAGAGTGACTGGAATATGGGGGCGATGTGGCTGACTTGGAAAGTGGTATGTCACATCCATTTGAGTATCTTGCCTTATCCAACGTCAATCAGATCTGATAGCAAATAAAATCTCGTTGGTGTGAAGGACTATGAGGATGAAATCTCTCACTTGTGTTTTGCGTATTTCCTTTGATTAGGAAATTGCAGGGCAAGTGCAGTGATGATCTGAGCCATTCTATCCAGTGCTGAGGGAAGTTTACTCTTGGGAGACTAGCAGTTGGGATCAAGAGTGATGGTGGAATGCTGGGAATCGATGTGAGGCATGAGCAGGATGCGCTTTGATGTCTGAAGCCTGCAGCAGCCTTTTCAAGTACAAGGACATCCCCAGTGACCTTGTGTGCAGTTAACCCCATGGTGCCAGAAGATAAATACACTTTTATCAAGATGGCTTTAGGTAACAACCCACCATGATTTTCTCTGGAATAAGGTGCCTCTGATACCCTAGCATCTTTTGAGTTATGGAAATTATATTAATCAAGGAACCATTAGGAGGATCAAAAACTAAAATGACTCAAATAAAATAGAAGTGTGACTAACTTCTCAGATACAGCTGAGGGGTTCAAGCTCTTTTCTGATAGATTTTCCAAGGTGCTAGGGTTTTTCCATCTTGTTGCTCTATACAGTCAGGAAGGTCTGCAGGGAGAAGGTGGAAGGCAGGCATTCTGTCCTTTAAAGATACATGCATGGGGAAGAAGGACAGTGCAGCCTCACACTTAGCTGTTGGGGGAGCTTGGAAGCATCAAGGGAGCTGATGCTTCACTCTCTGCTGAAGCAGATCTATGACCAGGAGGGAGAAAAGGCAAGTGGTTTCTGGGAAACAGGAATCAGTCTCTGCTGGGTGTGGTTTACCCTTTACAGAATTAGCCAGAGATGGTAGAGCACCCTGGAAAGGAGATGAGTTTTTCAGCAGAGCAGACACCTCTCAATTCTCACTTACTATGTGGTTTTGAACATGTCACTCTAATCCAATGAATTTCAGTTGCGCTAACTAAAAAAATAGGAATATTAGCATCAGCTAACTCACAGACAGAAAGATTAGGTAAATAAATACTCACAGTACCTGCTACCTGTTTTTTAAGTGAGTCTGTGTATACATATGTGAGTGTGTATGTGTGTGTGTGAGAGTGAATTTTATTAGGCTACTCAAGGAAAAAATTCAGAAAAGATAAGTGAGAAGAGACTGCATTAACCTTGAAAACTGAAACGAGAAATGAGATAACTTTCTCTTATGAAAGCTCAGTTTCATCTGTGTCCTTAGTGAGAGTGTGTCCTCTCCTTTCTAAGAAGAAAAAGGAAGAGCACTTCTCTCATGTTAACAAGCCAGCAGAATTAGAGTGTAAAGAGCTGTCTAGTAGTGAATGGGATACACCTCAGTTGATGTCTCACTGAACCTTCGAAGAAAACGTTCCCAGAAATATGAAGTCACTATTTCTTCTCTCTGTGTAGTTGCTTCTCTGATTTTGAGCCCTACTCTTCGGGTCACAGTTTGTACACCCTCTACTCCTCCTCAGAGATTCTGTCCCCTCAGAGGCAGGGGACAGTGCTTGTCTCACTTGAGTCATCACACAGTCTCTTCTGCCTCTTTAGGTCCTTCAGCTTCAGTGAGTTCACGTATCTCACCGGAAGATGACAATTGGCTCCACATGTTTGCAATACCATGGAGATAAATATCCAGGGACAAAAATTGCATCGGTCCTGAGCATGCGCAAACTTATTTCTTGTCATTGTTCCTAAACCATACAGTCAAACACTGGTTCTATAGCATTTATGTTGTACTGAGCATAAGTAACGTAGGTATGACTCAAAGAAGACAGGATGGTGCATAGTAGGTTATGTAAATAATATACTATTTTACATAAATGGTTTGAACAGCCATGGATTTTGGTGTGCAAGTAAGAAGGGGTTCTAGACTACCCCCCTCGCCGATATGTGGGATGTCTACATAAGCACTCCAGGGCAGTGACTGTATCATTTATCACTGTCTCCTTTCTCCAGCCTACTCTAGTCCAAAATTTTGCATGAAACATGAAAAATAATCCTCACTGCTAACTGAATAATGAAAGGGATACCTGTGTAGTCTCACCAGCTCAATGTTCTGGTAACTGTTCTGAATAAAAAGTATTATTATCTGAAAAAGCAAAATACTAGGTATAAACAGCAAATTGTTCAAAATCTTAGTTGTTTTGGTGAAGTCAAAAACATTTGGGGGATAAAAAATTTTGGTTAGGGACCAGGGATTTAGCTCAGTGGTTCTGGCGCCTGTCTTGCAAGCACAAGTGCCTGGGTTCGATCCCCTGCTAACAACATACAACAAAGCCAGGTGGGGAGACTCATGCCCAGCAGCAATCAGTACCACATACCATAGTGCCAGGCGTAGTGGCTGACACCTATAATCCCTGCACTCTAGAGGCAGAGGCAGGAGGATTGTGGTGATATGAGTTTGAGGATGAGCTCAGGGCCAGCCTGAACTACAAAGTGAGACCCTGTCTCAAAAAAAAAAGGTTATATTCAATAGTCGTGTATTGTTCAGTGAGCTAATAAAGTTCTGTTACATGTATATCTTCAGCAAGTCTTTTCCATAATGAGTTGACGTCTTTCTTCAGGCCAGGCATGGATAAAACAGTTGTTCTGCCCAACACACCAATTCACTGCAATGAGGGACAAATGAAGTCATGATGTGAGTGAGGCCTCTGGGGAAAGTCACTGTGACATCTGAGCTCATAATTCTACCAGTGGATTCCTGTTTATAGAACATAAAATGTGAACTCCCAATTTTTACCTAATGGCCTCAGTGCTCCTTAAACCTTCATGGCCCACAATAGTATTTCTTCTTATTATGGAGCAATGACTTTTCATCTCTCATAGCTTAGAAGTATTAAGACTTGGAAGTCACTTAATAAATAATAAAAACTTCTGAGTTAATTCAGTGAGTCAAAAAATTATATGATCTGATTCAACCTCTCATTTTACCTTGGAAAAATCTCTCTCTCTGTGTCTCTCTCTGTCTCTCTCTGTCTCTCTCTCTGTCTCTCTCTCTCTCTTCCTTCTCCCTTTCTGTATCTCTATCTCTTTTTCCATCTTTCTTTAATCTCTCTATCTTTGTTTCTATCTCTCTGATTCTGTCTCTCTCTCTCAATTCTTTAATCAGGGGTTAAGTTTTCTCTCCTACCTCTATCCTAGAATACACAGTAATCTACCATCTCGAAAGGAAATTCTGTGAAAATAGCTTGTAACCAAAATGATGGATGAAGGCCACCCCAGCGTTAAAATGCTGGGTTTCCACAAAAGCAGAGCAGACTATAAATTGAACTTTAACAGGGGTGGCATCAATCTAAGATATGGTCTGGTTCCCTATGGCTGCGGTCTACTAACATTACAAAGTGAGTTTGATTAAGGACTAGCTACATGGTTTCAAAATTATGCCAAACAGGAGGAAGAAAGAGCAAAGTCCTACAGGAGACAGCAAAGCCCTGCAAGATGAAAGGCCCTTATTCTCAAGGTAGGCTTTCATTATTCACACAGTACTTTTTGAAAAACCAGAAGACTCTAGAGGAAGCAAAGTAGATAAGTGATAGTCTAGTAAAGGAGACCAAAATACAAAAGAGCAATTCAGCAGAAAAGCACAGAGTTGCTGCTGGTTGGGGACAAAAGGACAGGGACACTTCCAAACTACGAAAGCACTTTTAACATTTTCTTTTCT
>PVIR01015298.1:22669-38831 GCA_004026965.1 Petromus typicus
CACAGTGCCGGGCGTGGTGGCTCACGCCTGTAATCCCAGCACTCGGGAGGCAGAGGCAGGAGGATTGTGATGTGAGTTTGAGGCTGAGCTCAGGGCCAGCCTGAACCACAAAGCGAGACCCTGTCTCAAAAAACCTTAAAAAAAAAAAAAATCACACTGCCCTTTTGTTTTCCTCAGACCTAAGCCAAGTGGGCAAAGCTGGTGTGAGGGACATAGATATTGGAGGCTGACAGGAGGGAACTACGAGCAGAGCACGGGTTCTGGTTTGGATGTGCAACGGTCTCAGCCTGTAGCACTGCTGAGAGGCAGTGATGTGAGGATGTGAGGCCCGGCGAAAGGAAGTGAGGACCTGGAAGTGTGGCCTTGAGGGGAATATTGGGGCCACTCCCTTCCGGTCTCTCTGTGTGCCACCCAGTGTGAGGTAAACATGCCTGCCATGATGCTCTACCTCACTACAGGCCCAAAGCAACAGGGCCACAGACCATAAACTGGAACCTCTGAAGTCATGCACCAAAGAAAACGTTGCCCTACTTTTAACTTGGTTATTGTAGGAGCATCTTGTCATAATGAAGAGAGATAACAGAGCAGTTGGGGGGAGTGGGATTGTGGGGCAGGGGCTGGGCTCCCCCTTTCATTCCCTTTGATTTACAGTATGGTTATCCAGAACACCAGCATCCAATTCTGCCATGTTCCTTCTTATCCTGTATGAATTCTTTCCACCATTTATGCCCAAGTCTCCTTTTAAACTCTTCCTCAGCCCCCATGTCTTGGGTTAAACATCACTTCCTTAGGAAACCATCCTGTCTTGATACCACCTGTTTTTCTTCAGAGCACTTAACACATTTGTGGTCAAAGTGCTGATGTGTTTGATGTCTGACATGAAAGTTAATTAAGGAAGGAATGATGCCCACTGTCCTTGCTGCTGAGCAGCAGCATGCAGATCACACTCAGCGATAGCAGTTGAATAAATGAATGAGCTCCAAGAAGCTGCCAGCTGGTCCTGTCATTCTAAAAGGTAAATATCATCTTAACACACAAAAGAGCTCTCATAGTGCCTTGGACTAGGTTCTAACACACCATGCTAAGGGCAAACCTGGCTACATCCCTCACCCCTCAAGGTCGTAGCCATGATGGTCTGGTTCTGGGAGTCTGTATTTCCAAGCATATACTGAATTACAATACACTTGTACCCCTCAATTTAAGGAGCAATCAAAGGTAGTGGTTTGTAGTGCGGTGTCTGGAGTTTGGACATAGGGATCAGGTATAAGGATAGAACCAGGGCAGGCTGAGAGAGAGAGAGAGTGTAAGTCACAGCCTGTGGCTGGGAACTGCTCTTCCTTTACAATCTTGTTTGAGCTCGACACTCATGAGCGCAGGAATTGCCCTTCCTGGTCTTTATGGTTACGTGCTTTCTCAGCGGTCAAAGGATTTTACCTACTAGTATACTAAGTGGATTTATGACTTCTAAATGTTTAAGCTGAAAGTACACACAAACCTCTATTTGAACCTTGACCTAGGTTCTAAAATATTTGGGCCAAGCCTATCTACCATGGGTTGCAGATTTTCCAGGCCCCCTTCTTAAATCTCCATGGATCTTCCTTCTCCTCCTCTGGCCCAGTCCAGCTTACGGATTATTATTTACAGTGACTCTGAGGAAAAGATCCTCTTTCAGGTGTCTCAGAGCCAGGCTGCTACAGCAAGTGCACCCTCCCTGCACCAGGTTTCCAATAGTAGCTCGTGTCCTCATTGTGGCAGCAGGAACAGACAATGCAGGGGGAAGGAGGCTGCCAGCGCCAGCGGAAGGAACCACTCCTCCGAATCTTCAGCTGCCAGAGAGCACCAGGAACAGTGAGAAACCTAATACAGCCCTTCTGTCTTTCACCGGATACAAGCAGAAGAAAGCAAGACCTGACTTTTATAAATCAAGCACTCATGAGAAGAAAATTCTATGAGAGGATCTTCAGCAGTAAACACAGCTGGTCGGGCCTGCTGCTGAATGGAAGTCTGAGAATAAAAACAGGATTTCTGTGGAACTCATTGAATGTTAACCCCACTGGGGAAATTTGATGCATGTAGTTAGGACAGACACAGAATTGGCTAATCTGAAGCCAAGATGATTTATCTCTTAGCATTCTCAAAGCTTACTAAATTTTCTCACCTAAAAACAGAATTTTATCCTATGTATTCAGAATGCTGAAGGGCCAAATAAACTAACTCCTTGACACCTGACTACTTCTCTGTTACATTTTGGTCGTGTGAAAGTCACAGCCTCTACTTTCTCTGATGGGTATTTCTAGAAATTAATCGAACTAGCCTGTAGCAACCTCTCCTTAATAGAAAAATTAATAGAACAGTCAGTAGATTATCCAGGATGCTGAGTCAACATCCAAATTAGCTGAAGACCTTCCACCTTTGCAGGCTAAACCCTTTTTCTACTTATCCTGCCTTTTCAGGATTTAACCTCACTTAAGTGAGGGAGGGAAGAGAAGGAAAGAGACCTCCCAAGTCCTCTCAGGGAGATCCTTTGGAGAAAGTGCCCATCTGGGGCATGGAAGCTTGAGAAGACAGCCTTCTAGGTCAAGTTTTAAACTTCAAAATTTGATTTTTTATCATCATGATAAGCTATGACACCAATTTATCTTTTTTTGCAGCCTTAGCTATAAAACCCTGAAGTTCATCCAAGGGTCTAAATTGTAACTATATCATTTTTTTCAAAGATTTAATTTTCTTCCTCAATGTGAGTTTTTATTATTTTGCTACTAAAATTTTTTTGCAGTTCTTAGTGGTGTGTGTGTTGCAGCACTTGAGAAGTACACTGACATTTACAACTTCCTTTGAAATGTGTCAAAAAGTAAGAGGAATTTATTGGTGCATTGGGGAAGAGCTATTTGGACAGAAGCGTGACAACTCTTACACAGTAAAATGCAAACTGTAAAATCTAAGTACTGGATATGTGTGGAAACTATTGTAAAATTCCTTTATATTTTCTATGTTTTTCAAATTTCCATAAGGAAATATTAAATAAAGTTTAAAATGACTATTATGAACTCACAGATAGTGACTAGTCCAAATTTCTCTCAGCTATAGCATTTGAATATCATTAACCCCAGATTCCTTTGTTCAAATAGCAAGAAACAATGTGACTATTCATGTATGGGTTAAGAGAATACTAAAAAGAAGACATTTTGATTAGTCTTTTAATGAAGAGACATTAAAACACTTTAGAAATTACAGTGACTTTATACACTTGAGTGACACCCTCAATGTTATAATATTGCGTGGCATCTTTGAAGAAAAAATTTCGGTAGCAGTGACAGTGTGCTGTCTGTACATGATTATCTTGTATCAGATAATCTTTATCAGGCCATAGTATCGATAATTAAATTTAGAGAAGTGATAGATGACATTACTACATTAACTTCCTTTTCCAATATTTGGCTTGCTTTAATCCTTCAATATTCTAAAGCTTATCAGTAAACTAAGATTTATAATCTTTTATAATTTCCTTTGTTCAAAATTAAACATTATAGGCTTATAAAAGATTTTATAAATAATCTTCCCACATTTTTACCTCATTAGCATTATCATATTACTTCTCTCAACTTAGAAGTTATAAAAAATTTTAGTTCAACATAAAAAGGCAATTATTCTCACTTCCCACACACTTCCAAAGTAAAACTTAGACACAAAAACACTATAGATGCCATGTGTCCCCAAACCAATTTCTATTTCACTCAATACATAATTACTCAATAATTTTCCCTCGATATAGCTTTAAACTAGTTTGAGTCCCTATTCAAAAGTTTGATTACAATAAAAATTAGACATGAAGATACATTTTCTTTGGCTCAAAATTATCAAGATTCAACTGATTCATTTCTAAAATAGCAAAAGCTATTTTCCCTTTCATTTTAAAAGACATTAGATTCAGATTTGACAATTTGTCTGGTGGAGAGAAAATTACACCTTTTAAAGTATCTAGTCCAATTAATTGAACAAAGAAGACTCAGTCAACTAAAACAATATCTCCCACTTATAGAATTTAAGTGAGCAACTTTATAATATTGACAAGCATGTGGACTACTTATTTGAGGATGGAGGCAAACCCAACACATAGCCACAGCCACAGATATATGTATCCAGCATGAGAATGAATCTAAAAGTGCCACATGTATGCTCAGAAAAGGCACTATAGAGCACAGCAGTTATGACACTAATACCATTTATCTTGGGCAGATACAATCTTTGAATACATAAATATTTCATTGAAATTACCTAGAAAGATAAGAGATTTATTGTGTAACATTTGTTTGATCTTGATAGCATGAACGTAGTTCTATCGTTTCCTTTTGCAATGACTTATAGTAACTATGAGGAACATAAAAACAATCTACATGTGTACTTATCATTAAGTTAGTTCTAACAGGTACTGTGCCTAATATTCAGTTCTTTTGCTTTGACAGTCTTAACCAAATTGAGATCTGTTGGTTTTTCATATCATCTTGTCCTACTGTTTTGTCCATACTTTCTTCTCCAAGGAAGTCATAAGAAAAGATGAATTTAAAAGCACAAAATGAGCTTTGTGCTTATGATGACCACCAAGAAAATAGTTGCTCCTTTGTTTATGATGAAAATCATCTTTCACCAAAAAAGGAAGACTTAAATCTGTGTGGGTTATGCATCGTAAAGTAAGACTGGAATTCTTTTTGTTCCTCTAAGTAAAAGCCTAAGGACAGTTGACCTCTGAAGTTTGTCCTCTGTGAAGCACTTTAAGGGGACTACATGTTGCCATTCAGGAACAGACGAGGCTAAACCTTTCCTAACACCTTCTGTGAAGATTCATGAAAGCCCATCACATGTGTCTCTAAATATGCAGAGCCCTCCTCACAGTTTTTCTCCAGTGAAGTGAATTATGCTGCAGAATGATGAGCAGCTGTTGCTTGTCTCCTCATTGGGTAGAATGATGCTAATGCTGGTGGGAGTAATTCAAATTTTGAGACATCTCCAGGAATTTGGGTTGCTGTGGCAGCAAATTTAATTTCTGCCTCCATCCTGTTCTGGTCCAGTACTAGTCACCATGGAAAAAAAATTGATCCTTTCATAAAAAGACAGTAGAGTTTTAAATTTTCTCAAAGGATTTTTGTTTGCGTGTCCTCATCTAATAATGGAAGCCAACGTTAAAAACTAGCTTGAGATAAATGTGAAGTAGATATGATATATGTTACATTATCTGCCACCCTAAAAGGAGTTCTAACTTCCAAGTTGTTCCTGTCAGCAATTTCAAATTGTAGTGTTTCATCAGGTAGGGTGCTAGGGCTGTATGGCAAGGGGATCCCTTAAAGCTGTATAAAAAATTTATTGCCCAAGGATTTGCTTCCTGGTGTTCAGCCATCTGGACATTCAGAGGTCTCTGCAGCCATGATTACGGAGGGTCCATCTACTGTGTGTGCAGGCAGCAGGCCTTGCATTACTTGCTGACTGCCAGTTTTATGGATATGCAGAACCCAAAGCTTGTGCAGTCAGGAAAGCTTCCACTCAGATTTCAGAAGGCTTGGGGCCAGGCAGTGTGCCTTGAGAAGGCAGGGCATGAAAGTATGAGAATGAAACCAAAAGTTCAGTAGAGACTCAAGAAAGCTGGAAAGTCTGAAACATGAAAAGGCTAAGGAAAGCTGTAGACATAGGCAGAGCCAACCCAAGAAAGAGGTCATGAGAGCCACAACTGGAAAGGCCATGGAAGCAGGACCCTTTGGGGCTCACATTTTGCCACAACATGTATCATGTGCTGGATATAGAGTGATGCTGTTTAATGTTTGCCCGGTGTGATTTCAGTCTTGCATTGGTCCTAGTCTATTTCTCCCTTTTTGAATGAGAAAGTTCACTCTGTGCTTTGTATGCTGAATGTGTTTAACTTTCTTTTTAATTTTTACAGGGACTCATAATTAAGAGCTTTCCTTGAGTCTTAGTGAGAATTTGGACATGGACTTTTTAGCAATGCTGGAAATATTAAAACTTTGGCCGCTCTTAGTAAGTCACTGAATGCAGTGTATATGAAGAGATAGGAGTCTTTTGAAGGGCGGGAATGGAATTCATTGCTTAGATCTAAAACGCCCTCCCAAAGCCTCATATGATAGAAAAGTAATTGGAAAGCAGGGGCTGTGTACTCATCATTGGATTCACCCACTGATGGGTTCACAGTTGACCTGCTACTAGAATGAAGACAACCTAGAAAGGTGTATCTCCCTCCCTCGTGTCTCCCTTTGCTCTCTACTTCTTAGCTGCCATACCATAAGCAGCTTTCCTCTGCTATCCCTTTCTGTCATGCTGTTTCTTCCTTGAAAATGGCTGGCCATGCCTTTTCTCCTTTAACTAAACCTTTTCTCCTTTAATTTTTGGATGTTGAGTATCTTGTCCCAACAATGAAGAAAATGAGTAAGGCAGATATTGGTAGCAGAGAAGTGAGGTTCTTGCTGTGACTATAACTGTGAAGTTTAGATGCTTTGGAACTGGTTCACAGTAGAAATCGGGGAACACTTGGTGATGAAGGATAGAGAAGATGTAGAATCTCATAGACTTAGCTTGATAGAAGCCTCTGATTGGGGATCAGAACACCAGCATGTTTACAGGAATGTAGACAGTAAGGGCCAGGGCCTTCATCCATGTTCTTTCCCCTGTGGAGCCAGCCAAGCGTGAACGTACTGAGACCTTTTAAACTGTGGGCCAGAACGAACTTCTCCTACTTTAAGTTGCAGTTGTTGAGTGCTGTGTCCTAGCAGTGAGAAGGTAAGTAAGACAGTCTCTTTCTCTCTCTCTGTTCAATCTGTATTTTCATGATCTTTTCAAAGAGCCAATTTTTGTTTTCTATTTTTTTATTACTTTTTGATTTTTAATTTCACTGATTTCTGTTCTTTGTCATTTCTTTTGTTTCTCCTTTTCTCCTTTCTTAGGATATTAAATTTTTATTTGAGATCGTTCTTTTCATATCTAAATATTTAATTTTTTAACTTTTTTTTTCAAACATGGTCTCACTTGTAGTTCAGGCTGGCCCTGAGCTCACTATGTAGCCAAGACGAGCTTCAAACTCACAGCAATCCTCCTGTCTCTGCCTCCCAAGTGCTGGGATTACAGGTGTGAGCCACTACAACTGGCATTGTGGTATGTGGTTCTGATTGCTTGTGGGTGTGAGTTTCCATGCCCAGCATTGTTGTAGATGGTTACGGAAGATGAACCTGGGCCCTTGTGCTTGCAAGACAGACTCCAGAACCACTGAGCTAAATCCACGGCCTGATATTTTTAATGTTTTTATAAGCACTACGTTAGTAGCAGCTCATAATTTTGGATGTATTCAAAACGCTTAAAAATTTTTCCACAGATAATTTTATTTTCAAGTTTCTCAACTACTCTATCTCTAGAGGTCTATTAAACCATTGCTGGAGGATTTTTATTTTCATTATTATAATATCATTTCACTTATCATAAAAAATTGTTTCTTCTAGCATATGAAGAAATGTTCAACATCATTAGTCATTCAAGAGATGCAGATAAAAACAACACTGAGATTTCATCTCACTACACATAGAATGGCTGCCATTTCAGAATCAGCCAGCAGCAAATGTTGGTGAGGCTGTGGAGAAGAAGGAACCCTTCTCCACTGTTGGTGGGACTGTAGACTAGTACAACCCCTGTGGAGATCAATTTGGAGATTCCTCAAAAAGCTAGGATTGGAAGTCCCATTTGACCTGGCCATCGTTCTGCTAGGTATATACACAAAAGAATTAAAAGACTCATATCACAGTGACATATGTGCACCCATGTTTATAGCAGCTCAGTTTGTGATTGCTACATCTTGGAAACAACCCAAATGTTCATCAACTGGAGATTGGATAAAAATACTGTGGTTTTTCTACAGAAGGGAGTATTACTCTGCCATAAAAAATGATAAGTTTGAATCATTTCTACTTAAATGGACATACCTTGAGGATATCCTCATAATTGAAATAAATAAGTCACAGGTAGGTACATATCACATCTTTTCTCTGGTATGAGAAAATAAAGATGTAAATGAGTTGTAGAATTATATGTTATATATTGTGAAATAGAAAATACTCAAAGAAAAATAGGGTGAAGGGGGAAAAATATGAGATTATAACAAAAAAGAAACAAATTTTATGTATATAGGGGGGTGGTAGGGTGGGTAGGGCTATGGGAAAAAATGAGAATTAAGTTGTGTCTTATACTGGTACAAATCCCCATTATGGAGTACAATCATGATGTGTATATGTAATGTACCAATAAAGATTTCAATAAAAAATTGTTTCTTCTTATAATTTTTATGATTTTGATGAAAACTTTCATCTTTCCCTTCATTTCAAGGGAATGAAATGCCCTTATTTAAAATAATCTTGGTTAATAACTGTTTTAGAGACCTTGCTACTTCTAACATCTGGATAATCTTGCAGTTAAAATCTGCTAGTTATTATTTTCCCTCGAGAATTATTGAGAGTTTTCCTGATTCTCTGTAAGGTCTATGAGCAGGTATCACAGACCTTGAGAATATTCTGTTTTGAGTCTCTGGGTCCTGTTTAAATGCAGCTTCTGGGCCTCATTCCTCCTCGTAGGGTCTCTCTGATTTCCCTTTCTCATCCTCTCCAGCTCTCGTGTTCTTTTTCCTGATTCTATAGCTAGAAAATTGGGGTTTTATCCTCTGCACTGTCCCACACTTCAGGACTGAATTCAATTGAAGAGCAAAGCTGCACCGCAGGTCCAGTGGTCTAAAGGAAGACTCTCTTTGAGAGGGATCTCTGTGCAAACAGTGCTGCTATTTCAGAAGTACTGAACATAATTGAGGGTAAATAGAGAGAATACAAAAGGAGGAGGCGTTTCTAGTAAACACTTTGTCCTACAAGGCACCTACTTCCGGCATTTTTTCTCCTCTCTAAAAAGTGAAAGTTTTCTTTAGAGCTTTTCTCTTTCCATAGCCATTGCATAATTCCAGCATTTGAGCTATTATTTATGTATTCATTTTTGGTATTTTGAGACTTTGCAGTTCATGCTGACCCTGAGCTCACTATGTAGACCAAGCCAGCCTTGAATTTGTGGCAAATTTCCTGCCTCTGCCTCCCCAGGGCCAGGATTCCAGGCGTGAGTCACAACACCCGGCTCAGGCTGTTTTTAAGCATAAACCAAAAGATATGGTAGACTTCAAACAAAGAAAAAAAGAAAACCTACCTCCATATGTTTACTATTTCACTTTCCTTCACACTATACCTACTATTATTTAACTTTAGAGTTCTCAGGTAGTTGCTTTATGTATTCTGTTCAATTTTTAGTTGTGAGCAGGGAGATGGGGGGTATACTAATTCATCACCACCACTCAAGATTCATTCTTGTACAAACTGTTTTTATTTAATTCACTGACTTCAGATCTGACTCTTAAAGATTTCTACTGTTTTCCAAATCTCTCACAATAGTGAATTTCTATTCGAATAGTAGAATGTCTTCACATTTTGCCAACTGTCCTTGCTAATATGAAATCACTTAAGCTGTAAAGGGACTCAAAAAGAATGGGAAGCTTGCATCATGACGAGGGCATGTGGTCTGATGTCAGGACCTGGCTCCAGCCACTCATGCAAGATCTTAAGCCAACTATTAAACCTCTGTTGACTGAAGTTTCCCTACCTGTAAAACAGATCGTCCTACAAATCTCATAAAATTATGGAAAGTATCAAATCAAACACTGAGTATGTGAGATTCATCAATATTAAACACTATGGTAACAGTTTTTATCATTAGGAACAGTTGACATCTTTGATGTTTTGTTGACCAGTTCAGTCAGTAATCATTGCATTTCAGTTCAGGTCATTGCAAACTTCAGATAAGAATGGTCACGAGCATAAGAAAATGAGATCCATACAAGATCCATTTACTCGTGTATTTCTTGTAGATATAATTATGAAGCATGGCAGTACCCTTAATGACCTTCAAAAAGAAAACATTTTTTGGAGAAATATTGATAATCACTTACAAGCCAGAAAAGCAGAATCAAAATAGTTGAGCTGAGTGGGATGGCGCTCTTTACTAATCCCAACACTAGGCCTGCGGAAGAGGACAGCTGAAAGTTTGAATCCAGCCTGGGCAACATCACGAGCTCAAAACCAGCCTGAACTCTATGGGGGAACCTGTCTCAAAACAAAACTAAACAAAATAAAAGAATCAAAATAGTTGCAGAAGCGCAAAAAGGAGTATGAAAATATGGTGATGTATTCTGTCACTGGTGGATTATTTTGAGTTCTGGAGAATTTTTTAAATGGTAGCTTGGGCTCATTTCTTTCTTTGTTCCTTGAAATATCCCAGTGCTGATTCTATCCTGTTCATCAACCTGTATTGTAAGTGTAGAAGCTTGTCACCCCCTGGAATTTCTTTGTAAAAATGAAGTGTGATTTTTAATAATTCAGCCTTCTTTGATCGTCTTTTTTCATTTGCTAATTAGTGGTCATAACTGCTCCATTCTTTCCCCTCATTGCTTTTCTCCTATCTGGCAGGTTATACCTTGCTTCAGCATTTTGCTTTTTGATTTATTTTTCTCCTTTAGCTCTCGTATTTATAAGCATATAATGCTTGCCTGGGACTTTTTAATTGCAGTCTATTTGAACACAAATGGCTTCTGAACTTTTTATTCTTCACATTTCTGCGATGATAATAAGTAATAGAGTCAAATTTAACTAAAGAATATCGAAAGTTCTCTAGAGCAGAACATAGAATAATAAAGCATTTCATTAGTTTTCAACACCCACACTAGAAGCTCACTTGCGATAATTCTTTTTCATTCCATTGCTATTGCTCCTGCATTCGCAATTTCTGCCATTATTTCAGAAGTGCCAAAATAAAGTGATGATTTCTTCCACAGGAAAATGTAGGTCTCAAAATGAGCTGACTGTTAATAAAGGAAAAGTACCAGTTATAGTGAATATGAAATCTCACATCACCCAGTAACCAACTGTCCATTGAGTGCCTATGGTAGACCAAAGAATGATGGAAACATAATACGTCAAGGTCCTATTCTTCTCTACACGGTCTTCTGCTTTTCTCATTCTAATCAGCTAATCCTTCCCCTGATATTCTTTCTTGAAAAACTTGAACTTTAAAGCTCCACAAATGTGATTTTCCCACACCTTGAAACATGTGAGTTGAAGAATCCTGACAGTTTGTTAGAGATGGAACACTTGAGGTCCCCTCTCAAATCTTTATGTGTTAAAATCTTAACTCTTAGGGTGATAGTGTCAGGAAGTGGGGCTCTCAGTAAGTGATTATATCAGCAGGGCAGAGTTCCCATTAGTGGGATGAATGCCAATATACATGAGGCCCCAGAAAGCTGCATTACAGTGCTGCTATGTGACGACATATCCAGCAGACAGCCGTTGGTGAACTAGGAGTTGGGGCCTTCACTAGAACCCAAATCTTCCCCTTCCTTGATGTAAAACTAGTATCCTTCAGAGCTATAAAGAATAAGCATTTGTTGTTTATGTCATTGAGTCTGTGATATTTTTGTTATAAGAGCCCAAACAGTGAAGATACTAGGATTACAGGAGTGTCCACCCTGGCACACATGGTTATGCTGTTCAGATGTGTGAGGTCCTGCTGACTTGATGCAGGAGTAGAGCATTTATACACAGACGGGAGCTTGTTCATTACAGTACCTCCAAAATTTAAAATAGCATCCAGCAAGTATCCAGCAACCTGAGTTGTGAAGGGAGCTACATCATGGTATTCGCACATCACTTCTTCTAAAGTTGATCCAGAGATTGCAATTTCAATCAGAAACCCTGCATGTCTTTTTTGTAATAACCCTGCTTCTAAGATTGGTATAGAAATTCTAAAGATATAGCAAAGCTTTGTGAGTTGGGGTTGAGTGCAGTACGGGGCATCAAACCCAGGGCCTTGCCTATATTAGGTCAGTGCTCTACTGTGGAGCTACATCCTCCACCCCTAGTGCATTTTTTAAAAAGAGCACTGAAGTTTGAAGACTTTCTCTGCTTGATTTTATGACTTCTTACTGAGCTATAGAAATCAAGACAATGTGGTAATAATGCAAGTCTAGACCAATAGCTCAAGTGAAAGAAGCCAGGTATAAAAATTCACATATGCTATGATCTCATTTCTATGAAATGTCTGAAACAGGCAAATTGACACAGAAAGTTGATTAGTAGCTCCTAGGAACTTAGTGTAGAGGGCAGTGGGAAGCTGCTAATAGGTAAGCCTCTTGGGAGTGAAAAAGATGTTCTGGAATTATATAGTGGTGATGGCTGTACAACATTAGAGCATTCTGAAAAATCACTAAATTTCACTACCCTTTAAATGAAGTATCTGATATGTGATTTATATCTTTATGAAAAGCTAGGATTTTAGTAATATTAAATCATAAGAGTTACACAAATTCTTCAATTATTATGAAACCAGAGTTTACACTAACTCCTTTCTAAAAGCTATTACCAGTATGACCTAATCCTTGGTCCAGAAAATACTGTCATTGTGTGCTTAGAAAGTTTAATTCCTCCCAGTGTCTGTTCAGAAAAACAAACCACTCTCTCCTTCTACTACTCAAGGGAGGATGGTGCATGGTGTTACTTATATAAACTCTGCCACAGCAAGAGGTCAGTTCATTTTTGACAAATAAAACCCGGATCCTTGTGCGCTCAATACAGAGCACTTACAGTGTCTCTCTTGTTCTACACTGTGTTTGGACTTTGGTAATGTTGGCATTTGCTTGTGGAATTCAATCAACAATTTAGCTAGGAGGCAGATTTTTGAAGGATGTTCTGTTTCAGTGTTGACCATTAAAGAGGCAGACAAGTTTATTTTCTACATCTTCCCATCATTTTAGCTAGGAAAATCTTGGTATGAAAAGTGAATTTGCATTTTATAGTTTCTATGGAAATCGCACAAATAATAGGAAGCCCATAATCAACTGTATTTGAGAAATAGGACTTGAATGTTTCCTTGAATAAAGCACAGTGCATTTTCACTTGGAGTATGACCCACAGGACAGAGAGACTCTCTGTGTGGAAAATATTAGGCTGAGGTTAGCAGACCTAGATCTAGTCCTGGATGTTTGATCACAGGAACTGTAGGAGCCACTTAATGACTCCAGGTCTCATCCCCCATCAGTTACATAGAGGAACTAAACCGATGGCTCCTAGTTATTTTTATTTTTCACTGACAGAAGAGTCAGAAAGGTCCGGCGGAGACCAAATCTGTGTATACTGCATATAGTATATATTGATATCTACATCTGTATCTATTTATTTATTTGAAGAAATTGGTTTGTGCAATTATAGAGAATGACAGATTCTAAGTTTGTCATCTGCAAGCTGCAGACTTACAGAAACAACACTGTATTTCTAGTCCAAAGGCCAGCAGCCTCAAGATCCAAGAAGAGTACAGTAGGGTGTTTCAAGTCTGAAGGAAGAAAAGACCAATGTCTTGGTTCAAATGGTCAAGTGGGGAGAGTGTACTCTTTCTGGAGGAATGTCTGCCATTTTGTTCTGTTCAAGCCTTTAACCAATTAGATGAAGCTCTTTCACCATAGGGAGGGCCCTCTGTTCTACCCATCATGCAAATTGAAATGTTAATCTCATCCAGGATCCTCACATTATAACAATTGATTATATTTCTGAATGACCAATGGCCCAGGCAAGTTGGCATATTAAACTAGTCTTCACAACTAGAGCTTTAAACAATGTCTTATGCAGAAGCCAGATATGTAAAGAAAAGTGAAAGAGATTCTGAGTTTGTTGAAGATTTATTGTGGGATCAGCCTTACATTCCCTCCTCACCCCTGTGGCGATCCTGAAGTGGAATATGAGGCCAGCCACCCACAGGCTCAAGGGAATACAAGAAGCCTGAAGCATCATAGCAAGGTGGAGCTCGATCACAGCAGAGATTGCTGGTTTCCCATCAGATCCATCCTCCAAAAGAAGAGTATGGACTCCTGGTGGTCTTGAAAGCAAAGCTTTTACACTAGCAGAAACTTTTATGTAGGAAAGAAATACATGATTTCATTAGGACATTATTATTTTGTGTCTCTGTTATATAAAATTGGATTTATCTCCTAACAAAATAGTTGACATGACCATTCTTAGTATTTGGGTTAATATTGTACCATTTTATGTGCAATATAAGAATCTTATGAGTAAAACCCTATTTAAATTCTTGTCATTTATGCTACTGTTATATCTTACTCCTATCATTTGCTATGAATCTCAAACTACGTTATCATTGTTTATTTTTAAAGTCAATTCTCATTCAAAGTAATCTCGTAAATAGTTAAAGTAATTATTGAGTAAGAAAAATTATTTTTTTAACCTTTCTTCACATTAGTCATTCACAGTGCCCTTCATTTCCCCTGAATACCAGTCCTTTTCTTCTACCTAGATAACTTCCTTCAGCATTTCTTATTGTGTAATCTCCTGACAAAGAATTCTCTCAGCTTGCATTTTTCAGAAAACATATTTTTTCACCTTCGTTTTTGAAGGGTATTTTTAGGATATTTTTAGTAGACACAGCACTTGCAATTTTCGGGCTTTTTCCTTTCAGGATGTTAAAGGCATTGTTTTGTTGTCTTCTGTTCATACCAGGTTGTGGTGTCAGCTATAACTTCATCGCGGCTCCCCTGTGGATATCATGACTGTTTCTTCCTGCTGCTTGTAAGCTTTCTCTTTTTGTCTTTGGTTTGCAGCAGTCCTCCCAAAGTATGCCTACGTATGCTTTTATTTATTTGTTTGGGCTGGAGTCGTTGAACTTGTTGGTACTGTGTTTTGATGCTTTTCATCAAATTGGACTAATTCTTCAGCCATTATCTGGACATGCTGGCTGTGTGGCCAGTCCTCAAATAAGCCCAGCTCCTTACAGGCTCTTCCCGTGTTCTTCAGCTTACCTGCCTGCTTTGTTCCCCTGGATATTTGCACGATCCATTCTCCTAGCTCATGCCACTCTCTCATCAAATGTCATTTCTTCAAAGCAGCTTCTCCGGCAGCCCAGTCATTCTCTAGCTCTGTACTTTGCATTATTTTTTATGGGCTCTTTTAGTAATGCTATATATGCTATATATGCTTTTAATGCTATAATATGTATTTGTTTGTTTACTCTTATCATAAGGGAAAAGACTTTAATTTATCATTCTATGTCTTGAAAAACTACCTACCAAGCAACAAGGCAGTAAATATCTGTTGTCTGCTAATACCTTAAAGCAAACCAGTTCTCTAGTCTAGTCTTTTCTGCCTTCTTTCTCTGTTAGACTTCTAGGGAAATAAATTTCTTTGTGCTGCAGAATTCTGAATGGCACATCCTGGTAAAAGATGCAAATACCTAAGCACTAGTGGCTTCTCTGGCCTTTGACACATTGCTGTGATCTTGTAAAAGAAAATTAGCCAAAGCTACAACTGGAAAAATCGACTTACAATATAATTAAAGTTGCTCCCATAACGCATTCCTGAATCTGAGGGTTTACAGACAAATAGGTAGAGAAGTAGAAAAAAGATATTTTCAGTAGTTCATGTATCTAAGTACAGAAAGCCTGCCAGCCTATTACTACTTCTCAAATGCAGACAGATAGCTAACATACAATGAGTTTTAAGACTTATTATGTCAAGAGGTGGGAGAGATTGCCATCAGTTTCCCAGTCTTCTTTAATGAAAGAAAAAGATATTATCAATAACCAGAAACAACTCAACTGAGTGCAATTTAATAAATACTTCTCAAGTAGTCATTATGTAGTGATTTCTGTAGAACAGAGGGGACAAAAATAAATATCTCTGTTATGGTCCCCAACTGGGTGAGAGTCACAGTAATCTACCTGAGTTCACTTTACTCATTTAACCTAATTTAGATGTAAAACTCATGTTTTTTCTGCTATACTTTTCATCATATTGTATGGAAAATGGACTCTTTCCCCAGTTTGCTGATATTTGGGGTACTTTTCAAGACTAACTTAAATGAAATGATCCCTTTTCTCATTGGTAGCATATAATTTTCCCAGAGTTATAATAGTTTAGTTACTATACTTTCACTGGGGACATTTACTAAAGTCCTACAGAAGTTCAGCTTCCTGGATCTAATGTGACTGTCAACTCCAATAGATTTTGTTTGCTGTCTTTGTCCCAGTAACTAC
>PVIR01015299.1:0-38553 GCA_004026965.1 Petromus typicus
TGATATGTGAGTGTTGGTTTGCCAGGATCATGGCTACTTTGAGGAGCTCATCTCCCTGCTGGAGGCAGCCTTGGGCCTGGAACAGGCCCACATGGGCATGTTCACAGAGCTGGCCATCCTCTACTCCAAGTTCAAGCCACAAAAGATGGCGGAGCACCTGGAGCTCTTCTGGTCCCGGGTCAACATTCCAAAGGTACCTGTGCCCTCCTCAGGGTTCTGGCTGCCAAGTTTTCAAGTGACACATGCCACATCTCACCTACACTGTCCCTGTTCAGGTGCTGAGGGCTGCAGAGCAGGCGCACCTCTGGGTGGAGCTGGTGTTTCTCTACGACAAACATGAGGAGTATGACAATGCCATCCTTACCATCATGAGTCACCCCACTGAGGCCTGGAGAGAAAACCAGTTCAAAGACCTCATTACCAAGGTAAGCCATGCAGAGCACCAGAGCCTGCGTGCCGTTGCCAGGCTAGGTTCCCAGTTTGGGGGACACAAAACTGCTAGCTCTAGAGGAAGGGCAGTCCTTTAGTCCCGTGGTCTTCTTGGGCTAACAGGACACTGAACTCTATGGGCTGCCGTAACTGTTGTATATTTCTGGTCTGAGCGTGTGTGGCCTCAGTGTCCTCTGCTCACCTCTGCATGCCAAGTCTGTCAGCAGTCCTGAGCGTCTTCATTTTGTTCCCAGTGCCTTGAGGTAAACAATTGGCCCACCAGCCCCTGCCCTCTGCTGTCTGCCAGTGAAAGGTCAGCATCCAGACTTTGTCTAGTCCCACAGCTCTCCAGTCAGGCCAGGCCCTTCTGACAGTTTCTGCTTTCCTTAGGCACCTTCTCTTCCATGTGCAGCTAGGGCAGTGCATGTGGGTGGTCGCTGGAAACCCAAAGAAGGTCTTTGGCCCCTGTGCCTCCTAGAAATGGTCTGAAAGAAGAGTTGTCCTTCAGATCAAGTGCCACACTTACAAGGTTCTTGTCAGGCCACCCATGTTACCTGACATGGGCAGTGTGGAAGCTGGAAGCCTCTGATAGGGTAGCTCACCCTGTGTAGGGTCTGCAGGTTCCTGGAAGAACTCAGGCAGGTAACACGCTGCTGTGGCCTGGTCCAGGTAGATCGGCCCACATGCTCCATAATCCATGCCTAACCTATTCGGTGGGTACTTTTTCTGCTTAACTCTTCAGATATTTAAACAACTTGCCATGGTTATAGTGGCGGTGCTTGTTTCTTAATGTACATAAAATGACAGAGCAGCCTCCTAAGTCCCTGTCCTGTGTGGAATACAAAGCTTCTGCCACACACTGCTGTGAAAGAGACATGTCATAGCAGCTCATAATGTGAAGGGCAAACAGTCTAGAGGTGACATCCCCAGTCAAACAGGACACCAGCCTGTTTGGGGAACCCATCAGGGGTGACAATTCAGTCTGTGCTGCAGACACAGGAGACAAGATGCTGTGCAGTCCACCCAGCACTGGGCCAGGCAGTGACAGGCCAAGAGGGCACTTGTAAAGCTGGGGTTGGCATTCGGGCTGCTCCACTCACCAGCTCTATCACCAGCCCAGGAACACTATAGACTAGAGTTATACTACAATGAAAAGGACACAATGGTTCTTCCCTGCCAAATGGTCCATGACAGGGGCCTCAATTCAGGGAGTTTCTCACACATAGTAAGGTGCTGTCATTCAAAGCACAGCAGATGCTCCTCCCGAGTTCATTATAAAACTTCTAGGCCTTCATCTTCCACAAAGGTTCTGGGGCTCAGTGGACATGATGTGTATGATGCCCTCCACATGGCTGGGCTGGGAACAGCCACTGTGGTATCCTGATCCCTCGTGCAGCCAGCAACCTCAACCAGGGTGTGTCCCAGCGTGGCTGCGGGGAGGAGCACTCCGCAGAGCTGTAGCACAGTAGCGCTGTACAGTGGCGTGGGCTATATCACTAGTCACGCTCCATACACTCTCCAGAATCCTGCTTGCTCATGTGAGTCACATCATGCTGGCCCAGGTCAGTCTCCTCCAGAAGCCAAGAACCACTGTGCTCCCTGAACGGCAGACTCTGTACATGCCCTGGACATCAGGCCGCAGTCAGCAAGCCATCCAGGGGCTTGTCAGCAAGAGCATGGCAGCCAGCCAGTGGAGAAATAGACATGGAGCCAGGCCAGCCCTTGAACCTGGGAGGACAGGCCTTCTCACTTGCACAGCATCCACCCAGAACGGCCAGTCCCCTCCTGTGTGTGCTGTTGGCCTTGGGCTACTTTTGGGTTCGTTATGATCTGAGTATCTCCGTGTTTGGCTTAAAGGCACTAGAGATGTAACCAGTGCACTGTCGTCATGCTCAGAACAGGGAGGACTGGGAGTGTCTCCCTGAACAAAGCATTGTGTTCCTTTGTTTTGAGATTTGGGTTTATTCTGGCATGCTACTCTTCATTTACCTAACAGCTGGAGCATCTACTACTGCTTGAGCGTCAGTCTTGTGTCAGACACAGGTGTAGCTGCCCGGATGAGGCAGGCAAGAAACAGGAATGCACAGAGTATCAGATTTCTGGTTTTTGTTTTTGTTTTTGTTTTTGTTTTTGTTTTGAGATAGGGTCTCGCTTTGTAGTTCAGGCTGGCCCTGAGCTCAGCCTCAAACTCACATCACAGCAATCCTCCTGCCTTTGCCTCCCGAGCGCTAGGATTACAGGCGTGAGCCACCACGCCGGGCACTGTGATATGTGGTACTGGCTGCTGCTGGGGTGAGTCTCCACACCCAGTATTATATGTGGTTGCCAGGGAATCAAACCCGGGTCCTGGAGCTTGCAAGACAGGCGCCGGAACCACTGAGCTAACTCCCCGGGCCAGAGTATCAGATTTCCGTGGAGAAAAATGCCACAGATATGTTGGGCCCTTCACTTCTGTGGTGTGTCAAGCTAGATCTCCCTGCTAGCATGCCATTTAAGCAAAAACCAGAAGGTGGCACAGTGGAGCTGGGGTATCTGGAGGAGACCAGAATCTGATCCTCACCTTTTCTGCCTTCCAGGTGGCCAATGTGGAGCTCTGTTACAGAGCCCTGCAGTTCTACTTGGATTACAAGCCTCTGCTTATAAATGACCTACTGCTGGTGCTGTCCCCCCGGCTGGATCACAGCAGGACGGTCATGTTCTTTTCAAAGGTGAGCTGGCCAGAACCCCATGTCTGAAGAGAAGGGCTGTCAGGCAAGCTCTGCTGAGGCCACTTGAAAGGTAGCACCGTCCTAAACATTTCTATGTTCAGTTTATCTTCTGCTTTAGGTTTCGGGTAAAAGTTTGTATTCCCATCCCTATCCACAAATTAAATAGTGTTGTCGTAATGGTCCAAACTGTCCTCCTTGCGTAGGCCTGTCTGTGTAGGCCTGTTGGCTCTAGTTGTCTGGAAGGTGCCCTGTGGCTCCTAGACTAAGTAAGCTACGCCAAACCTGCCCCTCTCATTGGTGTGTCTTGGGCACCGCTCCCCAGACCAAGCACCTGACTGTTGTCCCCGCTTGTCAGGCAGGTCAGCTGCCCCTGGTGAAGCCTTACCTGCGATCAGTGCAGAGCCACAACAACAAGAGTGTGAACGATGCACTCAACTCCCTGCTGACTGAGGAAGAAGATTACCAGGTGGGTGTGGTGAAGGCAGCCCAGATGCTGGGAAGCCCTTCTTGTACCTGCCAGTCCATCCCCACAGCAAGCTGCCCTGCACAGGAGGCTGGTGGGCAGCAGTAGGCAGGTGGGCAGGGGTCTTCCTGTAACTCTCAGTGTCTGCTCACCGCGCAGGTATGCTGTGTCGCAGTGTTTCCTCCCTCACAGAAGGGCTGTCTTCCTAGGGCTTGAGGGCATCTATTGACACCTATGACAACTTTGACAAGATGAGCCTGGCTCAGCAGCTGGAGAAGCACCAGCTGATCGAGTTCAGGCGCATCGCAGCCTATCTGTACAAGGGCAACAACCGGTGGACGCAAAGCGTGGAGCTCTGCAAGAAGGACCGTCTCTACAAGGTTGGTGGCGCTGCACCCTTTGCCCTTTTGCCCTGGACACTTTCCTGTGTGTCCTGATGGCTTGATGGGATGGGGGGGGCGGACACGGGGGAGTGCACACCCTTTCTGTCTTCCTAAGACCTGGCTCTGAGTTTTACCAGAAGATCCTCAAGGAGGGTTAGAAGATTGATGTTCAGGGAGGATTATTTTTAGAACATGAATTGAAAGTTGTGAGGGACCTACAGCCCCTTAGAAGTGATTTCAGCTGAATGGCTCTTAGAGAGACATGGAGGTGATTCTTGTCCAGCAGGTACATGAGTTTTCCTCTTCCTAAACTCAGTGTGACAGGAGTTTTGTTTGTCTGTCTGTTGTTTGTATGAGACAGGGGTACTGTATAGTTCAGGTGGTCTTGAACTCACTATGTAGCCCAGCCTGGCTTGAGACTCACTGCAGCACATCTGCCTCAGCCTCTGAGCACTGGGATTACTGGTTTAAACCACCATGCCCAGTTTAAAATACACTTCTAGTCACCCACTTTAATTCCTATCAAGACTGTAGAACTTAAAAAACTAAAATAAAATAATGTCCAAACTATTTGTTTTGGGGCCAGGGATTTAACTCAAGCACAAGGTCTCAAGTTTGATCCCTGGTACCACATACCACAATGCCAGGCATGGAGACTCACGCCCACCAGCAATCAGTATCACTACCACAGTGCCAGGCGTGGTGGCTCACGCCTGTGATCCCAGCACTCAGGAGGATTGCTGTGAGTTCAAGGCTGCACTCAGGCCCAGCCTGAACTACAAAGTGAGACCCTGTCTCCAAAAAAAAGGGAAAAAAAATCAAACTATTTTTTTCTGCCATTGGGAAGGCACTGCCAGCCTCTGCTTGTTTGACCCCCCCCCCCCACTGGGCCAAAGCATAGCTGTGGTGATGTATATGTGACTGAGCGATTCCCAAGGGCTCCAAGTATTAGGAAACTCTAGAAGCCCCCTCAGCAGGTAGTGATTTTGACCTGATGGTGTTACTGTTAGAGCTGTGTGGGCATCAGCCTGCCTGGCAGGCACCTCACTCTCAGCACCCAAGGTGTGGCTTAGACCCCATCATGGCCTGAGACCCTTGATGTCAGAATTATATCAAGCTTGCTGGGGATTTAGCTCAAGTGGTACGGTACCTACCTTGCAAGCCCAAGGACCCAAGTTCAATCCTTGCTGCCCTCCAAAAAGGATTATGTGAAGCTTCACACACAGGGTTTTGGTTTAGTCCTTCGTGACAGTGCTTGTGGTCATTCCTGAGAGCCAACAAAGCACCTACAGAAGCATGCAAGAGGAAATGGCCGTTGAGACCCTCAGACCACACAGAAGGGGGCAGGAGCCTGCTGCTGGGGGGCCGCGGGAGGACTCAGACACAGCCATGCAGTCCTGTCCCCGTGCCACCCGCCAAGACACAAATGCTGAGCCTCCTGACTAGCAGACAGCGATGAGCAAGTGGTGGTATGCGCACTGCCCCCAGAGCATATGAGAAGAGGCAGTCCAGAAGACAGAGCCACGGGTAGAAAGGGGCTGAGCACGCCGCCCCAGGACAGGACTCTGGCCCTTATGTGTCTGTCACACCTGGGAACAGGGTGCTCCATACAGGAAACAAGGCAGGGAGGGTGCTCAGGACTCCTCGATGACCAGGTGAGCCCCTTGCAAGTGTCAGCGCTGCTGTGCTGGACAGTCCTGCCCTGGAGCAGAGTTAGAACCTCCTAGGAATCCTTTGGGAGGAAGGTGGTCATGTCAGTGCATGTCTCAGTAGGGGTTTGGGGACAGTAGGAAAAAGTATTTCTAGATGGCAGAAGAGTTAGGTAAGAGCAGTTAGGTGGCAGCTTGAAATCGGGGTCTGTCAAACTGGACATGGTGCAGTGCCACGCAAAATGGGCCCACCACAGCTGCAGGCAAAGAACTAGAGTCACAGGCCAGTGATGCGGTAGGCACGGTGGGGGAGGGGCGCGTCTGCGGGACTGTGTGGGTGGTAGACACAGGAACCAGCGCAACCCTAGGAGTGGTGCAGGCCCGCTGGTAACGAGAGAGGGCAAGGGGTGGGGAGTTCAGGCGCAGGAGCAGGGCGCAGGCTGGAATTTTGCTGGGGCCCCTAGAGCGGAGTCCTCTTGTCCCATCAAGAGTGTCCCAGCCAGCTGGCGCCGGACACTGAGGACCACACTGTACCATAGATGAGAGGAGCACCCGGAGGGCTCCAGGGGCCGAGGCAGGACTGAGCAGCAGGCACGGGTTTGTCCAGGAGGAAGGATGGGAGCGGGGCCGCCTCAGGCTCACTCAGCAGGGCTGGTTCAGGTATCTCCAAGAGCACTCAGGCTGGCCTCGGAGCCCTCGGCAGGTGGGCGCTCCCAGTCCTCTCCACAAGTTGTGCTCAGACCACACACAGTCAGGGAGGAAGTCTTTAAAAGAAGTTCATCTCCTAGTCTTTAAAAAGAGCCATGGTGACGCCTGCCACCAAGAGCTATGCCAAAGTTGAGGCAAGTAGGCCCGAAATAGCCACAAGAAGAGCACTCACTAGTTTCCTAGTTACCTAACAGTGTGGCTAGCATTTTGTAAGTGATGGTTTAGACAAAGGCATTTATGAGTTTGAAAACAGCAATTAGAGGTTCTTGAGGGACTGGAAGAAAAGGCAGGTCACTATTTCACAGGCAGCAGTTACGCCCCTGTGGCTAGCTGTTCCCCTCATATGGGGTCAGGTTCCAGAGGGAAGCGGTCTGTGGGCCGGAGCAGACACCCCTCATGGCTCCCTGGAGCAGCCTTGCACACTCCCTCTGCTCTGCTCCCAGGTCACCACCCCTGAGGTGGAAGCCCTGTCTCCTGGAGCGCCACATCTGTGTGTGCCATTTCTGGGGCAGTTCAGGGATTGAGAGGACCATGCTTGGTCCCTCCAGAGACCCTGAAGATGGCACCTCCCTCTTACTAGAGGGCAGCAAGTACACGGGGTAGCTCACGTGTGTCCACACTCTGCACAAGAGGAGGACCCTGGTGCTGCTGCACTGCCCAGTCACTCGCAGGCTCGAGGCCTCCGCTGTGCAGGATGGCCCATGCCGTATATTTGCCTTGGCCACAGGATGCCATGCAGCATGCAGCAGAATCACGTGATCCTGAACTTGCCAAGCAGTTGCTGCAATGGTTCCTGGAGGAAGGCAAGCAAGAGTGCTTCGCGGCCTCCCTCTTCACCTGCTATGACCTGCTCCGCCCCGATGTGGTACTTGAGCTGGCCTGGAGATACAACCTCATTGACTTCGCCATGCCCTACTTCATCCAGGTGATGAGGGAGTACCTTGGCAAAGTAAGTGCCGGACCCCGTGTGGCAAAGCCCACCCCTGGCAGTGACCCTGGCTCTGAGTTTGCTTGATGCCAGCCCAGGTTGCCCAACAAGTCCCGGCCTGCCTTCAGGAATGGCCTCTTCTACCCAGGCACGAGTGGTTTTCTGCACAGTGTTACCCACTAGAAACTCACTGCAGGGCCATTGGGTAGAACTGAGGACTTGTTGGCAGCAGCTCTCCCACACGTGCCTGGGTAGCTGCAGCAGCACACACTGCTGGGGGCAGAAGAGGCGTGCTTGATGCCAGCCCCAGCTCATGGTGCCAGCACCCCTTGGAGCCTCTAGCACGCAGCCCATTGGGCTCAGCATGGGCCAGGCTGTCTGCCCTCAGAGCATCCGGGAGTATCTCAGGTTGCAGTAATTGGAAGCCCTCTGGCCTAGCATTTGGTAGAAATGTTGCCACTCCATTGGCACTGTGCAACAGCTGTGGAAAGGATGACTTTACCTTCCTCATCGAGGTGACAAGGGCTGGTTCTAAAATTCTTCCTGGGTATCAAAGTCTTAGAAACCCCTGTCTGGGATCCAACTTTAGCCACTGTCCAAAGATCTGCGTCATCTGGCCCGGTTTGTTGTTGGTAGCACTGTTGAAAAGCTATCCATTAACAGCGCCTTCTGCCCTTCCACCCAGACACCAAGCCTTCCGCAAGTCTCCTGCTGTAGCTTCTGCCATAGTCCAAAGGAAGAGGGTCCGGGTCAGGGGGAGCTAGGACAGAAACAGTGACAAGCTGCCTCAGGGCCGCCTGCTGTCTGCAGAGCCACTAGGGGCTGCCCAGCCCTTGGTAAGAGGCATCTGAGACACCAGTCAGGGCCCTCAGCCGCTGCAGGAGAGTGTAACCCAACCCCATCAAGCAGCATGTCTAGGTGTGAGCTCCCTGATGACCCCATGGCCTGAGTTCCAGGGGACACAGGCTGCTTGGACTTAGCAGGCTCTTTGCTTCCCCCACCAAAGCAGACAGTGGCACCCTGTAGAAGGCAATGTTGTATGGAGCTTGCTACAGGAACTGCATCTTCCCAAAGTATGCTGTTTCTGCTTTCCTCACAGTGTGCCAACCTGCAAAGGGCTGACTTTTGGGAGGCCCTGGCTGAGGACAGGGGCAGGCTTGAAATTCCCCCTGGCAGTCCAGCCCCACAGGTTAACACGAAAGGAATGCAGGCCTAACTAGACCTCAGAGGTGACCCTGGGGAGGGAGTTGGACCCGCAAGAAAACCGGCTATGGATTTTGGGGCTCGTGTACCCTGTCTGTTGTGGTAGATGATGTTTGTAGCCGTAGTTACTTTGGACAGCACTGCAGCCTCATGGCTAACCCAGGCTGAGTGACCCACCCAGGAGGCTTGGACACAGGGCCTCTAGGATGGTTCATAGTTGAGGTTCAGACTCACAGTGGACTACTCTATACTCCATTCCACTGTGTCTCAGATGCATGCTAGTTCTGGGGGTATCTGTCCCTGCTACCCACCCCTTGTCCCCAAAAGAGTTTCTCCCAGAGCCAGACAAGACACCTGCACTGATGAGGAGGGCCTCCTCATGGTGTCTCTGTCTAGAGGAAGTTTGGCTTCCTACAGTCTACTTGGAGGCCACAAGCCCACCAGGAATCCTCTGGCCTGGAACTACAGCTGGGCTTCGCTAGGAATCTGTCAGCTCTTCCATCTTGGCCCAAATCTCCAGCATCTGCAGCCTTCACCTCACTGTGGCTTCCCTGCACTGGAGAGGAATGGAGTATAGAGTATGTCGCTTTATGTCTGGTGCTGTCTGAATCCTCAACTCTGAACCGTCCTCGAGGCCCCTGGCCCATGTTCACTTAGAGCCTGGGCTGTTCTGTGTTAGGTAGATGCTCATCTGCTCCCCCTTCTTACAGGTTGACAAACTGGATGCCTTAGAGAGCCTGCGCAAGCAAGAGGAGCATGTTGGGGAGCCCACCCAGCTCATGTTTGGTAGGTGGCACCCCGGGGTGGGGGAGGCTAGGGGCTGGCCTTCGGATAGAGACAGAAGCTGGGTGTGGAGGATCGCCACAAGTTCGAGGACAGCCTGGGCTACAGAGTGAGTTTTAGGTCAGCCTGAACTACATAATGAGAACTGGTCTTTAAAAAAAAAAATTAAAAGATGGAGAGATGGAGATGGGTGGGGCAGAAAGAATCCATGGCCCCCAGATGTGGAAGTCCGGGTGTCCAGGAGCCCTGCCATGCCCAGTATCCTCCATGCTCTCAGGGCTCATACCTCCTGATAGGGTGCTCCCAGCTGCCCTGCTGTTATGTCCTGCCCTGTCCGCCCTTGGGCAGCATGGCTGTTGCTTGCTTTTGTCTTGCACTCAGAGCATGCCCAGGATGGCCTGGCTGTGAAGCAGACCGGAAAGGCTGTTGCGCCCTGAGCACACATTGCAGGGCAGACACGGGCCTGAAGGGGTGGTGTGAGATGCAGCACAGCAGCTGGGCTTCCATGTGGCCCCTCCAGTCTGGCTACCCATTTGCTGTTAATGTCAATCTGGTTTTTCTAGATTTTGATGGGCATGAATGAGACTCAGCCGAATGAGCTAAGTAAGTGACCCATTTAGGGACCAGCTTGCCCTCTAGCCTGGCCAGACTTTGGCCAGCCTACAGCAATACCCCACCCCACCCCCATTCTCCCAGACACCTGCTCTTCCTGTGCCTCAGGCTGGCCTAGCAACCCCTTTGGCCCCCAGCTACTCAGGAGGAGCCCATCCCAGGCAGCAGGAGCTCTGCTCAGTGCGGCTTCTCCGTCTGTAGGCCAGCAGCTGATGCCAGACGGCGGGTCTGCTGCTGCCCAGCCCCTGCCGGCTTCCTGCACGGATACTCAGCCCCTCCCGCCTTCACCCGGCCTCCTGTGTATGGCTTCGGTGTGTAGCAGATGCTGAGTCTCCACACCCCTTCTATTAAGGCATTAGCCTTTCCAAGAAACATGGAACTCCAAAAGCGCAGATGATCCCAATTGGGAAGGCAGGACACCTGGATACTATTTATTTTTGCTGAAGCCCATTGACGCTACCTCTGAGCCATCGCAGAGCCTGAGGAGGACACAGGAGACAGTGACTGCCCAAGAAAACCAACACTAGTTGCCGGTGGGGAAGTAGTTCCCTGCCTTGAGGCCTCTGGCTGGAGCCAGGCATGGCTGGGACACTCTTGTCTGTAGGGATCCCCTAGAGTGTAAGAGGCACACTCTACTCCAGATCGGCTAGCGCTGCCCCTGCAGACCACTTTTCGGACACAATAGGAACACCTCATTAACAGGTTGGGCCTCCTGCTAATCACGAATATTAAAATCGGTTTCTCAAGTCAAAGCTTCTCTGCTTGGTGCTGGTTTCGTTAGGAGGGATGAAGGCTGACACACTAGGCCCTGCAACTTACTAAAGATAGCCTGGGACCTCTTGAGGTACGGGAGACTTGTGTGTGCACAGAAAAATTGCATGGGACAGTGCAGCTGGGTTGCGTTTAGGTCTTTGCCTGAACACATTTGCTGCGTGTAGCTCTAAATCCGGGAGTGGAGCAGGGTAGTAATCACACAGCCCGTGGTGTGTCCCCGAGCCAAGCTCAAACCACAGGGAGGGGACAGTCCGCTCAGGATCTCAGGAGATCCTGCCGCTATGGCTGACTCCGAGGTTCGCTCCTTCCCGCGTGCGCGTCTCTACTCAAGGCATTATGGAAATTGCACCTTGACCCACAGCGCCCGGGTGGCGCAAGGCGCCACCTCAGAAGACACCGATCTCGGTGTTCCAGGGACCTGGCATCGGCCATTGGCTGCCCTCCGGCCCCGCCCCGGCGCGTGCCTCGCGCGCCCCGCCCTGGCCTCAGTTTCCCGGCCCGAACGGGGCGGGCCGGGGGCGGGGCCGGGCTCAGGCCACGCTAGGCGGAGCGCTGGAGCAGACGCGGCCGCCCCGCCCCCGGGACCAAAATCGGTCGCCGCCGCCGCCCCGCCACCGCGGACCAAGTGCCCAGTGCTGGAGGCTCGGACCCGAGGCCGACGCCGGGCGCCCCGCCTCCCGCCCGCCATGGCCGAGCCCCGGGCCCCCTGTTCTCTAGCAGCCGCCGCACCCGCGACCGGGAAGGCCAAGCTGACGCACCCCGGCAAGGCGATTCTGGCAGGTGGGCCCCTACGGGACGCGGGCCCCCGTCCCGCCTACTCCGCTGCGTTTCCGGGTGGTCCCGGGACGCCGAGGCCCCGCCCCACTTCCGGGTCGGTCGGAGGATTGAGGGTAACGGGGGTGTGCCCTGGTCTCCTGCCGGCGTGGTGAATCTCCCTGAACGCCTGATCGGGACAACGAGGTGGGGGCGTGGGACCCGACCGGGCCTCCTAGCGGCAACGGCGTTAGGCGGCGTGGGGCAAAGTCCTGGGCGGGGGAGGGGCCCAGCTGCAGCAGGCGCCCGGGGCCTCCTTGCGGGGGCGTCTTAGAACTCGGGTACGGGTTCCCACAGGCGGCCTTGCAGGCGGCATCGAGATCTGCATCACGTTCCCGACCGAGTATGTCAAAACTCAGCTCCAGCTGGATGAGCGTGCCAATCCACCGCGGTATCGGGGCATAGGTGAGGAGGCGCCGACGACGGGGCTGCACATGGCAGGACGCTCTGGGGAGCGGGCTGCAGGGTGCTGACCGTCCCCTCCTGCAGGGGACTGCGTGCGGCAGACGGTCCGCAGCCATGGCGTCCTAGGCTTGTACCGTGGCCTCAGCTCCCTGCTCTATGGCTCCATTCCCAAAGCAGCCGTCAGGTGAGGCCTGGCTGGGCCCTGGGCTGTGGGAAGTCCGGGTGGCTGTGGCAGTAGCCTTTCTCATGCATCTGTCACCCCCAGGTTCGGAATGTTTGAGTTCCTGAGCAACCACATGCGGGATGCCCAGGGCCGGCTGGACAGCACTCGAGGGCTGCTGTGCGGCCTGGGTGCAGGTGTCGCTGAGGCTGTGGTGGTCGTGTGCCCCATGGAGACCATCAAGGTAGGCTGGGTCCTGGCACAGAAACCAGACTTGCAGGGGGCAGGGCGCAAGATGCCTGCGGTGATGGTGCATGTACTCTACGGAAACTGGCAAGGCAGGAAGTTCCCAGCAGCGGGAGTGGGGGCTGAGTTGGGAAGGTTCTGTTTCCAACAGGTTACAAAAGTGTGTGTGTGGGGGGGTGTCTCCCAAGAAGAGTTAAGGTGTGGGCACAGGGGACTGCTGGGGAGCTGGGGACAGGAGGCAGGGCAGGAAGGATGTCCTATGGAGGTTGTCTGTTCCCAAAATGAAAATATTACTAAGGTCAGGCAAGGTGTTCAGGCGGGATACATGACTGTCATCGCAGCATTCAGGAGGCAGAGGCAGAAGGACCACAGTGAGTTCAAGGCCAGTCTGGACAACAGAGAAAGATCTTGTCTTAAAAACAAAACAAAACAGAAAAGTTACTTATGCCCTAAAGACTTTCTGTAAACAGAAAACGACTGCAGATTCGCTCATTGGATGGTCCCTCTTGTGTCCCAGGCCCTCGTGGTAGGGGCCCACGACAGCCTAGGGTGGCACTGCTTGCAAGTGGGGAGCCCTGTCCTGCTCTGGGTGGGCTCCGGGCCTGCTAGCAGAAGGGCAGGAGTGCCCTTCAGGTGGTGGCCGGGAGCCAGCTCCTGTGCTTCCCTCTCTCTCAGGTGAAGTTCATCCACGACCAGACCTCCCCCAACCCCAAGTACAGAGGATTCTTCCACGGGGTTAGGGAGATTGTACGGGAGCAAGGTGAGCGATTCAGGAGGGTCAGAGGCCTCAGTCAGGCCCGAAGGCGCTGCCCTTCCACTCACCATTTTGGCACTGCATGTGACACCCCTGCCTGACCCCCAGCTGGGGCCTGGGAGGCACCGAGGTGACTCCCTCCTGCCTGCTCCCAGGGCTGAAGGGCACATACCAGGGCCTCACGGCCACTGTGCTGAAGCAGGGCTCAAACCAAGCCATCCGCTTCTTTGTCATGACCTCACTGCGCAACTGGTACCGAGGTATGTCTGTGCCCCAGGATCCCACCTACATGTGCTCTGAGCTTCACTTCCCTTGTTGGGTTGCCTTTGGGGGCCTTCTTTCATAGATCCTGCTGCAGACTCTTCCCTAGTCCTCTGACTACAACTCCACCTCATACGCAGGAGACAACCCCAACAAGCCCATGAACCCGCTAATCACTGGGGTCTTTGGAGCCATTGCAGGGGCAGCCAGTGTCTTTGGGAACACACCTCTAGACGTGATCAAGACCCGGATGCAGGTTGGGACAGGGGAGCTGAGGACGTGGGGAGGCACGCGGACAGGGCCTGGATGCTGAGAACTCTGGCCCACTGATTTCTGGCAGGGTCTAGAGGCACACAAATACCGAAACACATGGGACTGCGGCTTGCAGATCCTTAGGAATGAGGGACTCAGAGCGTGAGTATAGGAAGGGCAGGGCTGTACCCAACACATGTCCTCCCTAGTCTTGTACTCTCCTGCCCTGGCCTAATCCCTTCGCATACCTGAGTGAGATCCTCTCCAGCTGTCCTCTCCTTCCTTCCCCTCCCACTCACAGATTCTACAAAGGCACTGTACCCCGCCTGGGCCGGGTCTGTCTTGACGTGGCCATCGTGTTTGTCATCTATGATGAAGTGGTGAAGCTGCTCAACAAGGTGTGGAAGACGGACTAAGCTCGGGGGTGTGCGTGAGCGCCGCTCATGAGCTAGCTCCCACCACCTGCACCTCATATGATTCCAGTGCGGTCGTGCCAAAAGGTCCCTTTCCTGTCCCTCAAGTTTTGTGGCCATGGTAGCCATCGTGTTCCATTGTGCTGTCTCCCCCTGTGGTCTTTATGATGGTATTTGCCATTGTGTCTATGTGTCCAGCCTGGCCACATCGTTACCACTCTGGCCTGTGAATCTGTGCTCTCTAATCCACATGCTTACCTGTTAGAAGTATACCTGTGTTTCATGTTCTGTGTTACATATCCCTGCACCTGTTTCCCCAGGGTGCCTATGTGGCCTGGGTCCACAGCCCTGTAGCCATGGCCCAGTCCCAGTCCGGTGCCTTCCACTCTAGATAGCAGGATCACCCTGCTCTGGCCTACCACAGCTGCCTCTGGGCCTTGGCCTAGACTCACCGCATTCCAGGGGCTGTGTGCCCCCTGCTTCTCCCGCCATTGGCCTTAACTGGCCCTCGGGCCCTCCCTCCGCCCGGGACAGGGTGGCACCCGCCACTCTCAGGACCACCCTGCCAAGGCAGAATAAACCGGATCCTGTTGCAGCCTCCTGTGCCCGCTCCTGCATTCATTCACCGATGGGCCCATGTTCTGGGTGTGGGGGCAGTAATGGCTGAGCTTCCCCAAGGGCCAGCCCACTGCTCCCCGGAAGACACTAGTAGGTAACAAGTGTGCACCCTAAGCAGACCGGCTGCAGCCAGTGTCCTAGAGGGAGATGGCCAACCTCCTGGCTGCTTCCCCCTTTGCTATGGCCAGTGAGTGAGGTCTCAAGGTCACCTGATAACATATGTCCACAAGGCCATGATGTGTCTTAACAGACACAAGTGGTCAGAGTAGAGGGACAGGCCAGAGCCAGTGCTCCCAATATTCTGCTGCTCCTCATGGGAGAAGGCCAGACAAGAAAGACTTGGATTTCAGCCTCACCTCCTATGAGTTTATCAACACCATGCTGTTAGGGGAGCACAGGAACCTGTTTGAGGCGCTGAACCTTGAGACAAAACCATCTACCCCATGCTCCCATGAGGCTGTAAGCAAGAGGCCCTTAGGGAGAAGCCAGCTGCCCAGCAGGGACCCCTGGCACCTCGCCCCAAACCTCTAAAGGACCTCAAGGAGGTTATCTCCCTAGCTGGAGTTTCCTTACCCCAGAGCGCTGAGTCTAGGACCCCTGTGGGCCCACCTTGCCTTCCACTTATGCCTTGGCAAAGGACTCCTGGACAGGACAAGATTCAACTAGTGCTCTCAGCTACACAGGGACAGAAGGTACCTACCTGTCCAAATGCCCCAGTAGAGGAAAAGTCACAGCATTTGGCTCAGAACCAGGAATAAGTTCCACCCCTGAAGACTGAAGAAAAGCCTGGGCTCCTGTGGCCTCCTAACAGGTAGCCAGAGTCCCCAGAGTTCAAGTTGTGTTTGTGGCATGTGTAGAGGGTCCAAGGGAGGTCTGAAGGCCAAGTGAGGGTGTGAGCTGGGGAAGTATCAAGGCCTTGGAGTGCCTCGGGCAGGACGCCACTCAGCCTGCACTGAGACTTGGGCTGACCATGTGCTCCCAGTGGTCACAGAGTTCCCAATCTGCTGTGACAGAATGAGCCCAGGAAGCAAAGCCTGCTGCCCAACAGTAGCCGTCCCCACCTCCCACACAGGCGCCAGGGCTGGAGCCCCACACAAAGGAGCTCCCTGTGTTTGGAGTCTAAGCAACTCTCGGCCTCAGCAGCTTGCCTGTGGGGGTGGAGGCAGTGTTCTGGCACCGGTCTGCCCTGGAGACTGCTCCCAGACTACAGCATCTGGGAAGTAAGAGGCGGTGGCTAGCGTAAAGTCAGATGCAGAATCAGGCCCCACCATTTGCTATTCGACCTTGAAGAACTCACCCAGTCTGAGAAATAGTTACAAGAGAACCCACCTTGCTGGGTTGTAAGATTGAAATTATATCACCCCTATGAGGTTCTTGGCTCAATACTGAGCTGAGAATAAGTCCTTACTGGGGTAGATTTCTTCCTAGAGTTGCAGAGGGTTGGTGGCTGTCTCTTCCCAGCTTCCACTGGCAAAGCCCAGCCACTGCTCAAAGGGAAGATGGTGATCACACATGCGGCAGCGCTTGGCCAGTCTGCAGCCTGTTTTCACTGCTGTGGGGCTAAGGACAAGTGTCCTGCCCTCTTCAGGCCAAAGCTTTAGCCCCTGCCCTTCATTTCCCACACCTCAAATTCCTGTTTCTGTTACTGCTGCACAGGATTTTCCATGTTCCTATAGAGGTGAATGACAATCAGAACTTAATACAAAAAGCCAGTTACTCCTGAAAAATGCTTTCCTTGCTTCTGAGGATCATACCTGGGCCCTAAGGCATGTTAGGCAAGCATTTACCACTGAGCCACATCCCTAGCTCCAGGTCCATCTCCTTTAGGCAACAAAGAACTGTGTTTTATGGGTTGTACTCCTCCCAGCACCGATAGTAAGTAGTTCAATTAATGACTCAAGTAGTAGTTCTTCACTGACTTTTTTTTTTTTCTGAGACAGTGTCTCACTCTGTGGTTCAGGCTGGCCCTCGGCTCATCCTCAAACTCACATCACAGCAATCCTCCTGCCTCTACCTCCCGAGTGCTGGGCGTGAGTCTCCACACCCAGTATTGTATGTGGTTAACTGGGGATCGAACCGCTTGCAAGACCAGCGCCAGAACCACTGAGTTAAATCCCCGACCCTTCACTGACTTTTTTTTTTTTTTTTTTAGACAAGTTCTCACTCTGTAGTTCAGGCTGGCCCTGAGCTCACTATGTAGCCCAGGCAAGCCTGGAACTCACAGCGATCCAACATTGTGAGATGTAGTTACCCGAGCTCAAACTCTGGACCTTGCACTTACAAGGCAGACGCAGGAACCACTGAGCTAAATCCCGGACCCTTCATTGACTTTTTATTTCCTATGCGTTTTCAGTGAGTCTTTGGTCTAGCGTCTTACGTAGAGGGCTCAAAATCAGAGCATCAGGAACTCCTGGCCACCTCAGGATCTGAGACCAGGGACTAAGCATACCTGACACAAGGAATGGAGATGTAAGAACAGGAGAGAACAGGCCTGAAAGGACAATGGAGAACCACAGAGGGAATCCTGAGACACAGGATAGACATGGCTCCTAGGGGAGCTCTGGAGCTCCCTTCCTCCTCCACCTGGAGAATGCCAGACAGCAGCCTCCTCTCCACTCAGGTTGTGTCAAGCCCCGGACCCTCCTCGGAATGGCCTTTCTCACTGTTGTCACATTTGTCTCCTTTGCTGGTCGGACCACCCACTACTTACTCCATCCCCTCAGTGACTGAGCCTAACCCAGGGAGCCCGTCCTGAGAGACCCCACTAGGCTACAGGGACTTAACTTCCCCTTGAAGTGACTTCAAAGGAAACACGTCACCCGCTGTTTTCTACAACTCCGCTCTAAGGCCAAATAAACTGGCGGCTCACAAGTTTGGAAGGTAGACAATTCCTCCTTCCTGGGCCCCGGTCAATTTCCACGAGGCAACTCGGCTGGGGCTGCCCAGGCTCTCCGGCCCTCACTCCTCACTCACAGGACTGAGACGCTCCACAAAGGCTGGCGGCCGGCCACCCCCACCCCCGCGCCGCGCCGCCGCCGGTGAGCACAACGGGTCGCCCTTCCTCTCCGAGGTTTCCCGGAGCTGTAGTGTAGTAAGGTAAATACAATTCCTGCGATCGTGATCCTGCGGCTTAACCTGCTGGGCGGAGCAGCGCAAAAGGGAAGAATTATGCCCGCTAGGTCTGGGAGGACAGTAGCCTGTGGGAGGAGAGTGGGACATGGCCGGGACTTCCTCAGCACCCGAGATTCGCAGCTAGAGCAGCACCGTGAGGCTGCCTTGCGCCCATTTCTGAAAGAGAAGTAAGACTTTTCCGGCCCCGGGGACAGGAAAGGCAGAGAGACCAGCCACTACATCCCGTCGCACTTCGGGAGAGGCGCAGCCAGGCTGGATGGCGCGAGACGATGGCGTCACGAGGACGCGCCAGCCGGCTCGGAGCCGCGCACGCGCTCTTGGTAGATGCCGAAAGCACGCTGGCGCCACAGTGGCCTGGCTGTTTTCTCTGTCCAGGGTACGTGGGGGGGGGGGGTCTCTTCACGGTTACTGTCACCACTCTTGCCCCTGAGTATCATTGCAAACCCCTCCCTTCTCCTGAAGCCTCCAGCACGGCCCGTCCAACCACCGCTATCCACCCTGCAGAATCTGTCTGATGGCGCCTCCCGGGACGACTAGCTCCTCACACCAGTTTGAGGGGACACACCTCCGCCGTCCGGCCCACCATCTGCTTGGAGATAGTTCCGTGTTCTCAGTGCCTTTACGGCCCTGCCTCACCCTTGTGTATATGCTGGCAGGCGGGCGGGAAGACCTGTTCCTCTTTCCCGCACTGCCCCCTCAGGTCCTCAGATCCAGGCTCCCAGATAACAAAGACTTCTTGAGCTGTAAAATCCCTGCTATTCTACTCTGCGAAGGAAAAAGGAATTTACACTGTGGCCCCGCCCCTGTGTCGTTTTGCTTCACTGTCCCTGATCTCAGACACAGAGAAGGGGGTAGTGTAAGGGCACTGTAGGGCTCCACAGCCTCCCCAGAGTTACTTCTCCATATCCTGACTACTTGTCCAGCTCCAGACCAGCCACTTGCTGCCACCTCTGGAGTTATGTAAGACACAGTGGCCTTGCCACATTCCCCTGGAACAGGAGGCTGGATGTAGTAGGTACACTTCTGTGAGCTTCCCACCCGGGGACTTCCGCAGTAGCAGGAGATGGAAAAGGGCGGAGTTTTGTCTCTATCGAAGGCAGCGGTGAGTGTAGACCACACACCACTGGCTGGACCTCATTCTGGCTCTGTCCTCTTCTCAGCCAACCCCGTTATTCACATGAAAAAAAAGGCAGAGACAAAGGACCTGAAACATTTGGAGTCTTTGGGCAGCTCAGCCCCACCGAGAGAGAGGGGGCTGAGGATAAGGGATGGTGAGGTAGCAGGAGGTATCAAGTCAGCGCTGTCAGCAAAGGCCCCTTTGGGGTTCATACCCTAGAAAGGGATCTCAAGGAAGAGATGGGCAGGCAACAGGTGTCAGACAGCTCCTTGCTCTTCTCTGAGAGCATGCAACCAGTATACAGTCTGTTTCCTGGCATTGCACAGAGGGAAAAGGTGTGCACGTTCCCGAGCAACCCAAGCCACTAGGGACAATCAGAGCTCATATATGGAATGTGCCAATAGAGGGGCCGGAATGTCCTTCCTTTGGCATGGGACAGAAAAGGTAGGTTATATTCTCTGATGGCCAGGGAAGGTTGGCAGTGGCAGTGGACCAAGAGCTAGGCTCTACTTCCACCAGCTGCACAGTTTCCATGTAGGGCCAGTTAGCTTCAACCTAGGAAAGTATGAATCCCTGCTTTTTGGCTTGAGGTTACAGTTGGGGAAACTGAGGCTTGAGGGCTAACCAGGCCTGAGGTCTCTCCGATCCAGGCGTTTCCCGCCTTGCCCGTTCGTTCCGTTCGCTGCAGACAATTGAGCGGCCAAAGCAGATTAACCCGGGTGTTAATCCCCCCTAATGGTTTCAGAATCCCCGGCTCGAGGAGCTAAGCCTGCCTTTCTCCGCGGCTGTGGCCGGCCCTCCCGGCGGCTTCAGCGCGGCGGCCGCGCCGATGCTATCTCGGCCGGGCCGACCGGGACCCGCGCTAATCCTCGGCACTCGTTTTCTTCCACGGCCCGGCCGAGATCGTGCCGATTGGCGTTTGATTACCGCCGCTGTCGAGGGCCCCTTTGTGCGATCGGCCCTAAATCCCCTAATTCCGTGATAAAAGAGGCATTAACGGGCGTTTGCTGCAGAAAGAGGCACGGGCATGAAAGAAAGCAATCAGAGAATCCTGATGGCCTGGCCGGCAAGGGGACAGGGAAAGGAGCGGGGAGCGGGGAGACCAGGAAAAAGGAGGGGCAGGCTCCCGCCGAGGGCACACTCCAGCTTCCCTCCAGCCCCATGTGCCTTTACCTCCACCACTTGGCTGCTGTGACCCCCTACACGCCGGTGGAGCCGGCCCACCCCAACCCCCTCCCCCAGCCTCCGCCTTCTTCACTTTGGCCGCTGGGCCCCAGGGTGTCCAAAGCCAGGAGTCTGTCAGTGTCCGCCCAAAGGCATCTTCTGTGACCCCTGATCCTCCCCAGGCACTCCTGCTCTCTTGCAGCAGGGGTTCCCCTTATCTGCCCCCTTAGGGTTTTTTTTTTTAATTCTTTTTTAAAAATTGAAATCTTTATTGGTACATTACATATACACATCATGATTGCATTCAACAATGAGAATTTGTACCACTATGTGACACGACTTAATTCTCATTTTTGCCCCTTAGTTTTGGCACTGATCATTTTGACCACTCCGGGAAACAGGCATGGCTGCTCCTGAGTCTGGGTTAAAGAAGTGGTCGCAGCCAGGGGTCCCTGGGATTGTCCCCAAAGAATGTTCAAGGGAGCGGGCAGATAGCAAGAAGGCTCCTCTGGAAGCTTCCTCGGCAGAAGTCACTGGAGTCCAGGTTTTTGCTTCAGAAAGCCAGGCGGAGGGCAAGCTCGGAGCGTGGAGCAGCTGATCCGTGGCTTGGGTGGCTGACAGTGGGACAGCAGATGATGAGGTTGAGGGAAGGGAGGTGGCAGAGTCCCTGGGGACTACTGATCCTGGGTGCCCGAAGCCAGGAAGCACAAGGACTGGGTTTGTGTTTGTAGGAGAGAAAAGGGGCTGGAAGTGGAGAAGAAAGCCATCGGGTCCGAGCCCATACAGCAGAGACAACTTCCACGGGCAGTAAGACAGAGCAGAGGGATGGCCAGGGCCCATGCCGAGTGGAGATGGAGGAAAAGGCCGATGAGATGCAAGGTGGGAAGGAGAGGATGTCAAGCTCGGCCTGCAGGGATGCATGTCTCTTGCCTCCCTGGTGGTAGGGGAGCCTTTTCCAAGACCTACAGGCAGGTGAGTGGGCCAGGGACACGGCGAAGAGGTGCCTATGTACCCAGGTGAACAGGAGTCTAGGTGTACATTTGCCAAGGTGGGGAGAGAAGATGGGCCATTTACCACAGTGGACAAGTGGATGGGGTGCACAAGCGTCCTGATCTCCTTTGACAGTCTTCCACGCCCCAGCCACTGAGAAGGGGCTGCTGGCATGTCACAGCTGCCCCCAGTTTAATTACTGCTCCCAGTGGCCCTCCAAACCTGGGAGAGATCTCTGACCTCTGCTCCAGTGTGAGGCTCAAAAAGGCAGCCCTGGGCCGGGGAGTTAGCTCAGTGGTTCTGGCGCCTGTCTTGCAAGCGCAAGGGCCCGGGTTCGATCCCTGGTAACCACATACCGTACTGGGCGTGGAGACTCACACCCAGCAGCAACCAGTACCACATCCCACAGTGCCGGGCGTGGTGGCTCATGCCTGTAATCCCAGCACTCGGGAGGCGGAGGCAGGAGGACTGCTGTGATGTGAGTTGGAGGCTGAGCTCAGGGCCAGCCTGAACCACAAAGCGAGACCCTGTCTCAAAAAACCTTAAAAAAAAGGCAGCCCTGCTTTTGCCCCTGGGTGATTCACACTGATGGGGTTCTCTATATCTGCCCCAGGGCTTCTGGGTAGACTACTTGGAAACAGGCCACCATACGCTTCCTGTTTAGCTTCCTTCATCCTCCAATCTGACCATTCTACTTCTGCTTCCAGAGTAACCAGTTGTCTCAGTTTTCCTAGGATAAAGCACTTTCCCAAGAGGCAAGATTTCAGGGCTAATCGTAGGAGATCCAGGCACACCTGGAAGCCCTGGAACCTGTGAATGGAAACTTCCTGGGAAATAAGGTCTCTGCAGGTATAATTCAGATATAAGTGAAGATAAGTCCTACCAGAATAGGGTAGGCTTTATACAGAGACAGAGACAGCAGGGAATGCCGCTTCAGAACACGGGTACTCTCAGAGACTATCACAAACTAAGAGGCTGAGGCTAGAGTGCTGTAGCCGCAACACAAAAACCCAGCAGCTAAGAGAAAGGCGTGGAGCCAGGCATGGTGGTGCCCACCTGTCACCCCAGTGCTCAGGGAAGCTGAGCAAGTAGACTACAAGTTCAAGTTCAGCCTGAGCAACTTAGCAAGACTGTCTCAAAAAAAAAAAAAAAATTTTTTTTTTTTAAATAGGGTCTCACTTTGTAGTTCAGGCCGGCCCTGAGCTCAGCCTCAAACTCACATCACAGCAATCCTCCTGCCTGCGCCTCCCGAGTGCTGGGATTACAGGCGTGAGCCACCACGCCTGGCACTGTGGTATGTGGTACTGATTGCTGCTGGGCATGAGTCTCCACACCCAGTATTGTATGTGGTTACCGGGGAATCGAACCCGGGCCCTTGTGTTTGCAAGACAGGCATTAGAACCACTGAGCTAACTCCCAGGCCCGACTGTCTCAAAATTAAAAATAAATAAATGAATAAAAAGAGCTTAGGAATGTAACTGAGCGAGAGGGACCAAGTTGAATCTCCAGTGCAGAGGACTACAGGATGACACCCAAAGAGAACTGGAGGGAGTTAACCGCACAGCAGGCTTCGCACAGCAGGCTTGTTTCGCAGAGCAAGTCTGGCTCAAGCCTGCGTGCGGAGGTCAGAGTAACTCACAGCCAAATTCTGTTCCCACAGCAAACCTTCTCACTAGAAAGACACTGTTCTAATCAGAGCCATATATTTTGGCTATTCTGTTTCTAATTCGAGAATGCTTTGTCTTACCTTTTCTGAGCCTTGTTTACATAAATTTCTACAGAAACCACACATAAGTCACCTTCACCCCAACTGATTGGCAGTAAAAGTCAGTGAGGGAGCGGGACAACTGGGGATTTAGCTCAGTCCTAAATTCAATTCCTGATACCAAAAAAACAAAGCAAAATTGTCAGTACTTGGGAGTGGAGAGATCTTTGTCAGAATTGGTCACCTGACCCTCTACTTTCTGATTCTTAGCGTATTTTTTCCCAGGCTTGCGTCATATACTGGGCAGATGGGACTGGAGACCTACTACAGGAGTCCCTGGCACCCCAACATTGCTGAAAGAAGAAAGGAAAAGGAGGAAGGGAAAGAGAAAGAAAAAGAAAAGAGGAAAGGAACACATTCTCCCTTGGAGACTTCAGAGAGACCACAGCCCTGATGAAATCTGATCTTGGTACTTGGTACTTGGTACTTGGTGATTGGTTAAGGCAGACGCCACACTAGTTCCTCATCTCCTGAGACCCCTTCCTGCCAGACAAGTCTTTTGAACACGGTCCCCCGTGCCAGGCTCTGCTTCTTGGAACCTTGAGCCTGGCAGTTAGTACCAGGAGTGCGCCATCTTGGGAATCTGGCTGTAAGGATGGCAGTATTGCAAGCCAACTAGGTGGCAATCAGGAATCCGTCACTGCTGTCAGGCGGAGGACTAGGATAACTCAGCATGGCTGAGGGCGCCGAATGTCATCTGGGAGAAGTGACATGGGCGGCGGTGGGAGGTCAACAGCCGGTGCACGTGAGAAGGACCGGGAAGCATGAGAGCTGCGGGACTGAGTGTGGGCCGAGGACCAGCGGGCAGGCTCTGAGGTCACGATCAGCAGCGCAGAGCGGAATGTGGCTGTGGCTGTCGGAGGCCACCTGGCTCATGTTCCGAGACCCGGACCGGACCGCAGGTGAAGCGGGGGAGGAAGAAGAGGCGCAGCGCTCAGCGGGACGCGGACTGGCTCCGGCAGGAGCAGCTCAGCTCACACTGGCTCTTGCGCCGAAGCCAAGGCCCCTGATATGCCCGTTACCCGCATCTGCTCGCTTCGCCTTTCATACTGACACGCCACACTGTACCCGACAAGTACGTACAATGAGTATGTGTTACTTAAGCATATACAAACATAAACATTAATTTTTAAAAAGTCCGGGGTCAGATACTTTTAAGTAAAATAAATCAGACACACGTGTAAGGATCATAGTGTTTCTCTGGTATGAGAAACTGAAAACATAAATAAGAACCAAAATGTGTAATAGTGTAAAATAGGAAGAAGATATTCATATGGGGAGAGGAAGTAGAGAGGAGGATAGAGAAAGGAATGAAAGGGAAAGAAAAGAAAAGAAGGGTAAAATGGAAACAAAAATTTTGTAAATAATGTGAGGAAGAGAAGTTGAAGGTAGAGAAGGCCAATCAGAAAAAAAAAAGAATCAGAGGCTGAGGATTTAGCTCAAGTGGTACCACACCTACCAGGGGCCCAAGTTTAATCCACAGTGCTGCCCTCCCAAAAAAGTTCAGACCCCAGTACTGCAAAAAAAAAAAAAAAAAAAGATCGAAATAAATAAAAATCAGGGAAAAAAGAAAATTCAAGATATATCATGTACAGGTAGTACAGGTACAAACTCCCTTGCACTGTGATCATTATGTATATCTAAAATGTACCAATACATATAATTAATTTTTAAAAATGCCAGGACCGAAGCATGGTGATGCATATCTGGAATCGCAGAACTCTGGAACTGGATCACAAGTTCAAGGTGAGCCTGGGCTACTGAGTAAGACACTATCTCAAAATCAACTCTTTTTTTTTGAGACAGGGTCTTGCTTTTTGTAGTTCAGGCTGGCCCTAAGCTCAGCCTCAAACTCACATCACAGCCATCCTGCCTCTGCCTCCCAAGTGTGAGCCACCAAGCCCAGCACTGTGGTCTGTGGTATGTGGTTCTAATTGCTTGTGGGCCTGAGTCTCCACGCCTGGTTACCGGAATTGAACCGGGCCCTTGCACTTGCAAGGCAGGCTCCGAAACCACTGAGCTAAATCCCCAGCCCCCAAATAAACGTTTTTTGTTTTTGTTTTTTTTTTTTTAGGTTTTTTGAGACAGGGTCTCGCTTTTGTGGTTCAGGCTGGCCCTGAGCTCAGCCTCCAACTCACATCACAGCAATCCTCCTGCCTCTGCCTCCCGAGTGCTGGGATTACAGGCGTGAGCCACCACGCCCAGCGCTGTGGTATGTGGTGCTGGTTGCTGCTGGGTGTGAGTCTCCACACCCAGTATTGTTATGTGGTTACCGGGGAATCGAACCCGGGCCCTTGCGCTTGCAAGACAGGTGCCGGAACCACTGAGCTAACTCCCCGGCCCCCTATTTTTTTTTTTGAGACAGGTTCTCACTTTGTAATTCAGGCTGGTCGTGAGCTCACTAGATAGCCCAGGCAAATCTCGAACTCACAGCAATCCTGCCTCTACCTCCCGAGTGCTGGGATTACAGGCGTGAGCCACCACGCCCGGCACTGTGGTATGTGGTACTGGTTGCTGCTGGGTATGAGTCTCCACACCCAGTATTGTATGTGGTTACCGGGGATCGAACCACGGTCTTTGTGCTTGCAAGACAGGCGCCAGAACCACTGAGCTAAATCCCAGGCCCCCATTTAATTTTTTTTAATTTTAATTTTTTAACTTCAAGACAGGACCTCACTAAGTTGCTAAGTGGCCCAGGCTAAGCTTGAACTTTCTGTCCTATCCTCCCGCCTCACCTTCCCAGAGTTCTCAGGTTACAGACCCGGGCCTGCTTTCTTCTCTGTTTATTGCAGTAGCTAGGAGTGGGGCAGCACTATCAGCTCTCTGGGCATCTCCTTAGCTAGGTAATCTCGGGCATTAATTCCCTTGTCCTCTTCTACCACGGCAACAATGTTGCTAAACTTCTTGCCAAGACACATCAGGTGTCTCCTGCCCTTCACCTTCCAGCGTTTTCCTTTAGGTCTCCGCCATCAGCCTTGGCGAGGTCCTTCCATCTGCCCCTCACACTGGCTAGTGCTCAAGCCACTGCCACCTGATCCAGAACCTCATGTCTAGAATCAGCCCGTTTGGCTCTCCGTAGCCACCTCATGAACCATCTCACACCCCGTGCCGTGGAAACATCCACAGTCATCCAGTGTTTCTGTCTCGCAGTTCTGGACCTTGACTGAAGTCCGCTGGTGACCCCCCCTTTAGCACTGGCATGTGGTGGCAGGCAGAGGTGGCTGCAGCTGGAACCAGCTCCAAGTTTTCTTTACTCACCTGTAAGTGCTCAGTACCACTCACACCCTGTGAGGAACAAGTATCTGTGTAAAACAAGTATCTCCGATTAAGTGGAAAGGGAGGGACCTTGGTTTTAGAAATCACACGTCATTTCTGATGCATTTAGTTCACTAGAAAGTAGTCTTGCCCTTCCCCCCTCCCCCGAAAGTTTTTTGAGACTGGATTTCACCATATAGATCAAGACTGGCCTTGAACTCATGGGAATCCTCCTGCTTCAGCCTCCCAAGTGCTGGACTTGTAGGTGTGTGCCACCGTGACAGACTCAATTTTTCCCTTTTCTTTTCTTTTTTCTTGTTTTCGCTGTTGTTAGTTTTGTTTTTGAAATGAGGTCTTGTATTGCCCAGACTGGTCTTGAACTGTCAGACCCACAGGGTCTTCCTGCCTTGTCCCAGGTGTCTGGTACTGTAAATATGCATCTCCATACTCACTAAGTCCAGCTCATCATTTTTGTTTTAGGTTCTGGGGAGTGCTAAGCTACTCCCCAGGTCTGTTTTATTTTTTGTTTTCAGACAGGGTTCTACTACATGGTCTAGCCTGGCTTCAAATTCGTGATCCTCCTGCCTCAGCCTCCCAAGTAGCTGAGCTCCAGATGTGTACCACTGAAAGCAGTTAAATCCACCTATGAAGGGGGACACGCAGGGTGCACAGGCAGAGAGAATGTGCGTTTTTGGAGATAGACAAGTGGGTAGGTGGCCCATTTATGAAGACAAGGAATACCAGGCAAAAAAAAAGATTTTGGAGGCCGGGGATTTAGCTCAGTGGTTCCGGCATCTGTCGTGCAAGCACAAGGACCCGGGTTCGATCCCCAGTCACCACATACAATACTGGGCGTGGAGACTCACGCCCAGCAGCAGCCAGTACCACATACCACAGTGCCAGGCATGGTGGCTCCCACCTGCCATCCCAGCACTCGGGAGGCAGAGGCAGGAGGATTGCTGTGATGTGAGTTGGAGGCTGAGCTCAGGACCAGCCTGAACCACAAAGCGAGACCCTGTCTAAAAAAAAAAAAAAAAAAAAAAAAAAAAAAAAAAAAAAAAAAAAAAAAAAAAAAAAAAAAATTTGGAGAACATCTTGAGGTCATTCCTGATATGGTGACAAGGAAACGTTTACTGGCGAGAGAAATGGAGACACGAAACAAGATTCCAGAAACACTCATCAGGAACAGGCTGCAACTGGACTCACAGCTGGAGGAAGTCAACAAGGGTGAAAATACCTGTCCTGGCAGGGTGGCAGGTGCAGGGGTTGCACCCAATGCCTTTATGACCACGCACCCTACTGTTCACATCCTAGTGAAGCGTGACTCAAGTAGACTCGCCTGTGACTCTGGCGCTGGGAGAATGTCTCTGGGGAAAGCAGAAGGCCAGACTTGCATGGGGTTCCCGAGGCAAAAGAGAAGGAAAACAATTGGGGACAAGGAGCAGGCACGGTTTCTCCCCTTCCAAATGGGCGCGATTGAGATTTAGGCTCCAAAGTGGGTGAGAGCTTTGGGGCCTAGTGCGGTGGGGTCACAGGGTTGCCCAGGGTATGGGCCCATCCGAGGCTCGAGACCAGGAGTGTGGAGGTCAGGAGCCCGCGGGTCTTGCGTGGGTTTCTCCAGAAGTATTCACTCGCCGTGAAACAGGCTCAAAAGAGCCAAGGCACCAGTCCTAGCCAGGAGGGGCACAGCAGGGGTAGGGTCAGGGGCCGCCGCGCTCTGGGGACAGCAGGGTGAGGGGCTCGGGGCGACTGCCCCACGGAAAGGGGAAGCGACCTTCCACGCGTCCCCCCGGGGTCGTCCTGTCGCCCGCGAGCCGGCCCTGCGTGCAGCCGAGGGCCCGGCGCGGGCGCGGGGCTCTTCCCCCGCAGCGGCCGCCCCCGCGCGCCCGGGCGGAGCGAGCGTTCCCGCGCCGCCGCGGAGTCGGGGATTAGCTGGCTCCGGCCTGCGCGGTGGGATTAGCCTGCGGGCTCCGCGCGGCCCGGGGATTACCGCGCGCTCCCCCCGACGTATATATTCCTGCCGAGGCCGTCCGCGGGCCGACCGGGCATGGCGGCGGCGAGGGGCGCGGCCAGCCGCAGGGGCCCGGGGCGGCCCTGCCCCTTCTCCATCGAACACATCCTGTCCAGCCGGCCCGAGCGGAGCCCCCCGGGCCGAGCCGCCCGGGCCCCGCTGCCCGCCGGTGGCCAGAGCCCCGCGGAGTCTGCGGAGCCCGGGGTGCCAGAGGCGGTGCCCTGCGCCTGCTGTTGCTGCTTCGGGCCGCCTGCGACCACCCGCAGGTCCCCGGAGGCGGCCCCCGGGCTGGGTGAGTGGGCGCCGGGCGGGCGCAGGACGCGGCGTCGGCGGGGAGCTCGGCCCGGCCTGGGTCTCACTGCGCCCTCGCCCCGCAGGCGCGCGGCTGCCGTGGCCGCTGAGGCTGGGCGCCGGGGCGCCGTCGGCCCTGGCCGCGCAGCCGGCGGGCTCCGGGGCGCTCCCCAGCGCGGCCGGCCCGGGCCCGCAGCGGCGCACGCGGCGTCACCGCACCATCTTCAGCGAGGAGCAGCTGCAGGCGCTGGAGGCGCTCTTCGTGCAGAACCAGTACCCCGACGTGGGGACGCGCGAGCGCCTGGCCGGCCGCATCCGCCTGCGCGAGGAGCGAGTGGAGGTGGGTGCCCGGCCCGCCGGGGCTTGAGCGCTGCCCGGGACTGGGGCCCCAGCGCCTCGGGGGAGAGGAGAGGACGGGCCAGGGCGGCCGCGCTCAGGGTCAGCCCGGGGCGGGGAGCGAGAGGGGCGAGGTGCGCGTGGGAAAAGTCCCTGGAGCCGGAGCGCACGTAAGGCGAGCGTTCTCTGCCTGTATTTTAACCCTGTCCCTTTTCCTGATGATAAAGCAGGCTTGTGTTCATGTTGCAGATTTTGGAAGGTTCGGAACTGTTCAGCGCTTCTGCTGCAGAGGGGTGTCGTGGTCACCGCTGGGCCAAGGCGGGGCAGGGTGGGACTAGGGTCTCCATCCACAGAGGCACCCAGCTGTCTGCAGCGGAAAGGGAGAAAAGGTCTGGTGTAGAAGCCACTCCCGGGCCTGTGGGCCTTTCAGGACTTGGAGGGTGGGGCAGGCAGAGGTCCTGGAGGTCAGAAAAGTCTCCTTCCCCAATCCTTTCCTCTTTCTCTTCCGCTTCCTCTTCCTCCTCTTCTTCCTCTTCCTCCTCCTCCTCCTCAGGTCTGGTTCAAGAACCGAAGGGCCAAGTGGAGACACCAGAAGCGAGCCTCAGCCTCTGCAAGACTCCTGCCCGGGCCCAAGAAACCTCCCCAGGAGCGCTGCTGATGGTGCTGGGAGCTGCTCCTGGCTGGCGGGGCCTGACAGAGAGAGGACAGACCTACGGAACAGAGGCTCAGAGGGGCTGCAGCGCTTTCCATCACCCTCCACAGCTTCCTGCCCTCCACAGTGTGTGTGTGTGTGTGTGTGTGTGTGTGTGTGTGTGTGTGTCCTGGTGCCATCGATCCCTCAAGGAGGGGAAGACCACACCTCGCGGAAGACCACACCTCGCAGTACCTTGTCCTCCGGGGTGGTCAGGCAGGAACCACTGTGACTGCCACGGTGGTGGAGAGGGGCGGAGAGCAGGTCAGCTTCCTCAGTCCCGCCAACCACCCGGAGCAGCTGCAGCTCCACCCACGACAGGGGCCACCACGGGAAAACAATAGGACCCAGAATCTTCCTCAGTGTCACCACCTCCTCACTCAAGGGCACACTGGCCTCCCTCCTCCCTTAGGTGGACATAGGCCCCTTGACTTGTCTTCTATCTTGCTAGGGCAGCGTAGCAGGCTTGCTTCCACCTCAAAGGTGCCCTGCTGCTGGCGTTAGTATCTGAACCTGCAGGCTAAGAAGGTTGGATGAGGTAATTCCCACAAGTCCCTTCACTTGCTCCTTAATCTTTAAGCTTTGTGCTGATACCAAGAAAAAGACATTAAGTGCAAATACCACAAAAACAGTACAGAGTCCCAAGTCTGCTCTAGGTCTATTTCCACACCCAGCGGGGAGCTGCCCTTTTTCCTCCTTCCCAGGGGGGAGGGGTTAGCAAATCTTTGGGAGCATAGCTCAGGAGTCCGAAGTTCCTGTACTAGGTGCCCCCAGCAGGGCTCAGGAGCTCTGGGAAGGTGGCCAGGTCCCTGGGGACCTGCTCTGGCCTCCGCGCAATGCTAACCTGTTTCATGGATAGGAATCCGTGGGTTGCTCCCTCTGGGGATTTCTGTCCAGTGGGATCTGCTTCTCTTGCAGCTACCAACCTGTCATCAAGCTGGGGGCGATATGTACGTGGTTGGATCGGTGCGCCCCTTGAGTCTGGTGCCTTAGACCGCTCAGCATTCTGATACCATGATATGGTTGGATTGGGAAGACTGTACTCCCACTACCCTGGAAAATGGCTGCCCTTCCCTCCACCACCCTGGGCCCAGTAGAGGACAGTATGAAAAACAAGGCTTCTGTTTCTCAAGAGGATCCATGCAGTGGGCCCAACTCTCCCAATACCTCCCTTATCTGGCTTGAGCTCCTTGTTCAGTTTCCCCAGTGCTCTGAGGATGTCAGGAAGTGGTATCTTCAAGAGATACAGCTCATCCCCAGAAGCAGACTGCAGAAGCCATGGCCCCTGGGCTCTCGAAGGCTGACAGGTTCAGGTAACACCATGCAGACAGCGTGTCCCCCAGCTAGAGCCGCACCAACATTGCACAGGTGCTCACTTCGCTCTGCAGGACGCACTTCCGGCTGTTACAGAATGTTTCCTGAATCCCCGCCTTGCCCGTGAAGACCACAGTGTCCACCTGCGGGTCTGACTGTGTCCTGGTCTGCTTCCCTGCAGGCTGAGACACTCATTTTGCTGGGTTCTAGGCTCCTGTCTCCCTGGTCTGAGTGGCTGTCTGTGGTTTAGGGCAACTTGTCTGAGAGCTTATCTGAGCTCCAACTTCCAGACTCTCCTACCTTGTCTCCTTGCCCCAGCTGCTCCATGGCAACCAGCTGATTCCCTTCCCCCAACCCCAGCTGACCGTGAACACACGTGTGGGATTTGGTCTCCGATGTTCCCCCATCTCCAGTGTTCCCCCATCTCCATTCTCATTTTGGTTCATCTTGTCCACTGTCTACCTCCAATTCTCAGACCGTATTTATGTCTCCAGCCCAGGCTTCACCCCTGAACTAGATACTTATGTCAAACTGTCCACCTCGGTGCTCCACCCCAGCCCACAGGCTCTTCAGGGTTACCTGGTCCACAATGAGCTCCTCCCCTGTGCAGAGCAGATGAAGGAACAGATCTAGTGATCGCCTGGCTGCCCAGTCTCTCACACACCACACCCGGCCCCACAGCAGCGATTAACACATCGATAAATCCCAAATCTGCCTTCTTTCTAACTTCACATCCACTAGCTTGGTGGAAACTACAGTCACCACTCAGCTTGACCGGTGTAGCTCTCTCCATCTTGTCTGGCTGCAACGACTCTGCTCCCTTTTATTTTTTATTTTTATTTTTTATTTATTTATTTTTTTTGAGACAGGGTCTCTCTTTGTAGTTCAGCCGGGCCCTGAGCTCAGCCTCAAACTCACACAGCAATCCTCCTGCCTCTGCCTCCCGAGTGCTGGGATTACAGGCGTGAGCTGCCACGCCCGGCACTGTGGTATATGGTGCTGATTGCTGCTGGGTGTGAGTCTCCACGCCCAGTATGGTATGTGGTTAACCGGGGATCAAACCCGGGCCCTTGCACTTGCAAGACAGGCGCCAGAACCACTGAGCTAAATCCCTGGCCCTCTGCTCCCTTTTAATTCAGAATAAAGACCACACTCCTCCTCTCCAGGGCCCGCGATGTCCTGAGCAGGCTGGCTTTGCCTCCCTAGCATCATCTCATACCTCACTGTACTCTGTATCCAAGAGGAACTTCCCCTGCTCCCTGCCGCAGATGGGACTTTGCATATGCTCCTCCCACTCACCTCACCAATACCTGGCCATTCGCCGGTTTTTGTGTTTTTGTTTTTTTTCCCTGAGACAGGGTCTCAATTTTGTACTTCAGGCTGGCCCTGAGCTCAGCCTCAAACTCACAGCAATCCTCCTGCCTCTGCCTGCCGAGTGCTGGGATTACAGGCGTGAGCCACCCATGCCCCGCATTGTTGTATGTGGTTACCAGGGATTGAACCCTGTCCCTTGTGCATGCAAGACAGGCGCCGGAACCATCGAGCTAAATCCCCGGTCCCCAATTCACCTTTTTGATTTCTGACTACTTTCTGCTTGGAAAAACTTCCACTGAATTTCTCACTAGTTAAAGATTCTCAAGTCCAAACTCATCACAGCTGCAATTTTGCACTGTTTTGTAGGGTGAGGTAACTAGTTTCTACTCCATTGCACTGGTGGTTCTCTGAAGGAAAGAACGTCACTGTGAACACGATATACTCCCCAGTGGATCCCAATGGATGAAGGGATAACTGCATATTGTAACAGAAAAATTGTATACGACCATTCTGAGGGCAGGATTTGTTTGTCTGACAGTTTAGAACCTCTTTTTGGGAAGAAACTCCTGAGAAATGCTTAGGCAGTGTTCTGTCCTATTTCAGCAAGAATTAGCCCTGTTCTGTGAAGCACAGTAACATTTAGGAGCCTAGTAAACGCTAGCTAATTAGACTTTTCTTTATTGAGCCACCATTTTGTTCTTTTCAATTATCCTGTGCTAGGTAACTGTCAAGAAAGAATGTCTTCTTAGGGTTCTGTTCTTGCATAAAGTTTGGTACGTGTATATAACCAGATTTTTGGAGTGTGTTTTTCTTAATAAATTTAAGCAAAGGTTGTGATTATTTGGGAAAAATTGAAATTTCAAGGCCTTCACATTTTTTCTAGTGCTGAAATTTGACATTACGTGACACATCTAACAGCTTCCAACACAGCGCCCCCTTGTGTCCACAGTCCCAAACAATTGTCAACAAGGCAAAATGGCCGAAAGACTACAATTCCCTTGGATCAAGCGCTCCTAGTGGCGTCATTACGGAGCGCCGATTGGCGTTGGAAAGCACAGCTTTCTCATTGGCTGGCTATTGAAGGCGCTAGCTCAATTGGTACAGTTCCTGGTCCCCAAAGGCCTGTGGCGCGTCTGTTTCGCGCGCGAGCGGTTCTGGGATAGAGATGGGGTCTCCGGGAGCGTCGGGCGGGTCTCTGTTACTCCCCGGCGCGTCAGGGCCCCCAAGGAAGCGCACGGCTGAGGAGGCTCCGGCTGTGAAGAGCAAGCAGCGAGTGCTGGATGAGGAAGAGTATATCGAGGTACACCTTAGTGCGAACGCCGGAGACTTCCGGGCCCCTCCCCTGTTCCGCGCTTTTCCCGAGTCCTTTCTCTCCGGTATTGACCCTCCGGTCCGAGAGCCAACTAAACAGTGCAAAGGGAGAGGTCCTTGATTGGGGCACTAGCAATGTTTTCAGGGTAGAAAAAGAGCTGTAGGTGGTGAGGGTCCAGGAGTGAAGTTCCAATCTTAAAATATGAATAGAATTTTGACACGTTTGAAGAATAATGACAAAAGAGGCTTTCTAGACGGCGATAACAGCCAATACGAGGGCCGGAGATTCTAGAAATAGGTGGTGGTTGTGGCAGCATCATTGCGTGAGCTGCAGATACTCCTGGAGTAAGGGTTGGTCCTGCCACAGACTCAAGAGGAAGAGCTGACACAGAGAGGCGGGACCTCTTTGGTTTAGATCGATTAAATCTGGGACATTTCCGGAATATGCGGGTGGGTGACATTAGTGCACAGCTGAGTGCTAAGATTTGCAGCTCCAAAGCAAAGTCTGGTGGGAGTGCGGACGGGGCGTGGGATTTCAACTGTTAATGGTAGAGATGGTAACTGGCCGAAGTCACTCAGGAAAGGGTCATATTGGAAACAGAAACTCTGGGGTCGAATTAAAGTGGCAGCATCTGGGCCAGGGATGTAGCTCAACGGTGCAGCGCCTTTCTGGCAAGTGGGAGGTCCCGAGTTCAATTCCTGGTACCTAAGTAAGTAAATAAAGTGGCAACACCTATGGTCTGGCTGGTATGGAGGTGGGACCAGCAAAGGAAAATGAGAATGACAGGTTAGTAAAGGGAGAGAGGACGGTCTTATGGACATGAAAGGAGTATTTAGTAATGTTAGACCATATGAAATGTTCAGCCTCACTGGAAAGTGCTCCTCAGCTCTCTCAAGAAAGCTCCAATTATTGGAGCAGACAGAAGAGAAAAGAGGTGAAGGAAGGGCCAGTAGTGGACTGTAAGGCGGGGCATCCAGACAGCAGCTCTAATTTTCTAATTCTGGTATCTCCCAACAGGGCCTCCAGACAGTCATCCAGAGGGATTTCTTTCCCGACATAGAGAAGCTACAGGCACAGAAGGAGTATTTAGAGGCTGAGGAGAATGGAGACTTGGAACGAATGCGCCAGATTGCCATCAAATTTGGCTCTGCTCTGGGCAAGATGTCCCGAGAGCCTCCACCACCTTGTAAGAGGACCTTGTGAGTGACAAAGGGGAAAGCCTACCAAGTGTCACCGTAGGTTTTCTCTGACTTGTAACCTTCTTCTCCTAGATGTGACTCCAGCTACGTTTGAAACCCCTGAGGTACACACAGGTCCTGGAGTGGTAGGCAACAAGCCCAGGCCCAGGGCTGGAGGCCTGGAGGATGGTGAGTGAGTGTCCCGCTCTGGGTTGCATGCTCACAGTTGTCGGGAGTCTTACTCTGCCAGGCCCAGGGGTTGTAGGACATGGCTTGTCGCTGAGGGCTGGCCTACATAGCCTCTTGTGAGCCAGAGAGAATTGTTCAAAGGTGCAAAAGATCTGGGTCCAGCTCCTCAGGTTTTTTTGAGATGGGTCTTACTATATTGTCTAGACTGCTAGCGTTTGTTTTTTTTTCTTCTTCTTCTTCATTCTAGAACATAATATTTAAAAAAGCATTTTGGCTTACTGCCTCTCACCCTAACGAGCATATGCTTGGTGACCGCGGTTGTTTCCTATGTGAAACCGTACACGGTACGTTGTGAGCCTTCCACAGGTATAAGTAGAACAGATGGTTGTCTTCAGTTGTGTATTGGAACAAAAGACACGCAGTGGAAGGTGCATCTGACTTTAGGAGGAAATCGTTTTAGGAAAGACCATTCTAAGCTGTGTTGAATATACGAGTACTTTAAATTACAGAACTTTCTGGTCGCTTGATTTTTTTTCTTCAGTGATAGAATATTAGTGAAAGCAGAGATGGACAAGATACTTTTCTTGAGCCAGGTTCTGATGTTTTGTATGGTATGCCAACACGGAAGTCCTTTGTGTTCAAACAAACATGGCATTTTCTGTTTCATAGCCTGGTTCTTCTATCAGCACATTGTCATTATCATTCTTGGAGCTTGGGGGTCTTTATTAACACACGAATTTCAGGGCAACTTGAAGATTCTTTTTCGTTTTTCTTTTCAGTGTAGGAGTCAAACTGAGGGCCTTTTCCCTGAGCACCATCTCTAGACCGTTTTACTTTTTGAGTCAGGGTCTCTTTGAGTTGTCCAGGTTGGGGTGTCTTTTTCCCAGAGTGTAGTAATTATAATTGTGTACTGTGACCTCCGGCTGAGTCTTCTTTTTATATAGAAACACCTTACATGTCAGTAAATGAGATCTTCTCATAACTTAGGTTGTAGAAACCATTGTCATGTATATTTACAGATAAAGAAACTGAGGCTGCAAAAGGCAATAATTTCTTAGAGATGGTCCATGATTGAGGCTTGAGTTTTCACGTTTTTGATCCCAGTCTTTAATTTACTAGCTTTGTGCAGTCTAGCATGTATTGGATGGTAATGATTGTCATTAGTTCAGGCTGGCCCTGAGCTCAGCCTTAAACTCACATCACAGCAATCTTCCTGCCTCTGCCTTCCGAGTGCTGGGATTACAGGCGTGAGCCTCCACGCCCAGCACTGTGGTATGTGGTACTGACTGTGTGGTAACCCATGTTTGGTAACCCACGCCTCTAATCCCAGCACTTGGGAGGTTGAGGCAGGAGGATCGCTGGGAGTTCAGGTCCATCCTGAGTTACATCCTGGGCCATCCTGAACTATATAGTGAGATTCTGTCTCTGAAAAGAAAAAACAAAACAAAACAACCAATAAAGCTCCCCTTCAAGTTGAATCTGGTGATGCCAGCTGTCGTCCCAGCTAATTGGGAGGCTGAGGTGGGGAGATCACTTGAGCACAGGTGTTTGAGATGTATCTGGGCAATATAGCAAAACTGTCAAGAGAAAGGGAGGAGAGAGGGAATTTCTTTCAAATGGTCCCATTGAAATTTGTAGAAGCACCACAGGAAACAGGAGCGCTGCTTTCTGTGGTGGCAGTGGTGGCAGGGGTGTGAGGTGTGGTCCAGTACCATCAAGGCTCCACCAGAGGCCTGAATCACAGGAGGTGCGTGCCATTGGGGCTGTCCAGCAGAGCTAGATGCTTAGGTGACAACCACCCACTTGTAGTCCAAATGCCAGGAAAAAAAGTGAGAAAATTCCAGGAGGGAGGGAACATTCTGGGGATTTGGCAGTAGGTCCCATAGAATTATAGGAAAGAGTCTGTAGTAGGCTGTATAGAAAGAAACCACCAAAGTCCAGTGACCACAATCTCCTGCTTTGATTCCTGGGTCTCCCTTACCCTGTCTAACCAGTTGGATCACGTTCTTCTCTTGGCATCTGGCAGATGACCAGAGGCAGCTGCAGGGTGCCCTAGGCAGTTGAAGCAGCTTGATTGTGCCCTGCTGAGGAGCTGTCTAATAGGGTGAGGATCCTAGCCTGGCTTATAGAGTATGAATCCTAGGACTGGATGTCCTGATCTCTCCTGAGTGCAAAGTGGGATTTACGCCATGTATGTTACTGTGTTCCCCTCTCCCTGCAATACCTGCACAGGAGAGGCTGGAGAGGAGGAGGAGAAGGAGCCACTGCCCAGCCTGGATGTCTTCCTGAGTCGCTACACGAGCGAAGACAATGCCTCTTTCCAGGAGATCATGGAGGTGGCCAAGGAGAAAAGCCGGGCCCGCCATGCCTGGCTCTATGAGGCTGAGGAGGAGTTTGAGAAGGTAGCTCTGGAGCTAGGGGACATTGGCCTTCTCCATTGGGGTGGGAGTCCCAGGGCCACAGGCATAGTCCCTGGGGTCCCTCTGATCCTCACTTTTCCCGATGTGATTGCAGAGGCAGAGAGATAATCTTGAACTCCCGCCAGCAGAGCACCAGGCCATTGAGAACAGCCAGGCTGGCGTGGAGACCTGGAAGTACAAAGCCAAGAACTCCCTCATGTACTATCCCGAGGGTAAGTGGGTGGTGTGGATGGCAGGATAGGGACGCAAGGGGGACAGCTGCACGAGTCTTTCTCTATTGGCCTTCAGAGCGTGGGCCTTGGAGGATCCCTCGTCTGTGCTGGTGTGGAGTGTGTGAGCCAGGCTGCATATGCCTGTGCAGATGGGAGTGACTTGACTGAGAGGAGTGTGGTCTTGTCCCTGTGGCTGCAGCGCTGCTGTGGCTGAGGTGGGGCCTGTCACTGGTGCCATCTTTGCTTTGCTTACCAGGTGTCCCTGATGAGGAGCAGCTGTTTAAGAAACCCCGGCAAGTGGTGCACAAGAACACTCGCTTCCTTAAGGACCCCTTCAGCCAGGCTCTGAGCAGGTCCCAGCTGCAGCAAGCAGCTGCCCTCAATGCCCAGGTAATGCTGTGGGGCCAGCAGGCGCACAGGGTCGGAGGTGGCGGAGGGCAGGTATGGTTTCTCCCATGGTGGTTGCATCCTTAAAGTTAGAACCACCCTTGAGCTTGATGGAGCTCGGTGGACAGAAGGATCGGTGTCCCTGCGTGGCAGGACCCGGAATCTTTGTTCAGTTTGTGTAGACTTCCGCTAGGACACTGTCGTGGTCAGACACATTCAGGGGCGCAGACCTGAGCCTTTCCTCCTGACGGGAGACGCCCCAGAGAAAAGAGGCCTTTGGGAGCCAACCTTACCTGGATACACTCATGCCCCACAGCAGGCAGGGATGTGGGTAGAGTCAGGTGGGCAGCCGGGGAGCCAGTAAGTATCGAAAAGGAGCCTGGCCGCAGAGGTGGCCTGCGGTGCCACAGAGCTTGGGGGAGCAGCAGAGAGATCCTGAGGTTGGGAACAAGAGTAGTGTGTGCTCTGGCGTGGTGATTGTAATCCTAGGGCTGAAGGGTGGAGGCAGGAGACAGGGAAGCTCACAGCGCCTCAGGGAGGGGACGGAGGGAGCACAGGCTGCCTCATGAGCACTGGTCTCCATGGATGGGAAGTAGGGGAGTGCTCCCTGCTTTGGCACCCACTCTGATAGGCCTCAAGGTCTTTGTGGGACATACCACATACCTCCTCCCCCCTCACCAGCGCTGCCTCCCCAGAGGCCCCTGCTTTGCCCCGAGGAAAGAAAAGTGCAGTGAGTTCCTTTGCACCTGTTGGCTAGTGGGGAAGGGTCCTGATAGTAGTCTCTCTGCTCCTTCCAGCACAAACAGGGCAAGGTGGGCCCTGACGGCAAGGAGCTCATTCCCCAGGAGTCCCCCCGTGTGGGCGGATTTGGATTTGTTGCCACCCCTTCTCCTGCCCCTGGTGAGCAATGGGC